>JAWPHD010007506.1:0-128076 GCA_037043455.1 Cyrtodaria siliqua | reverse complement strand
GTTTCATAAAACAGGGGCCAAAGAAATACAACAGTTTATAAATAAATACACAAAGCATAACGAATAGTATTATCATATTTCCTAAGTGGGTCCTTAGGTGCCATAAGTGGGTCCTTAGGAATTTTGACTCGTTCATATTAGTTTCTTTTTCACATTTTCTTAAAATAGCTAGTCCTCTGCCTAACGAACTGCACCGGGTTTAAAAAAAGAAGTCATCCCAGTGTTAACAGTTTTACTTTCGGTATCGATTTTTTTGATAATTATAGCAGCTATTTAAAACACGGTAATAAATCGTGTTGCACAACAAGCATTCTCATTGGCTGATAAGCCTAGCGGATAGAAACATAGTCATCGTACATATGTTTTAGCCTCATACGAGAAGTTGCAAAGCGAATCTATCATTGTGTATGCTGATAATTTGAATGTTCATCTGCTTAAACTGCAGAATGGCGAGATGGATATTATTTTTGGTGTTTTTGTTCGTCTGTCCGAACTTGGTTGTATCAGCAAGAAGACAGAGGCAAATTGATGTTTTAAGAGAAAGAATGGAGTCAGTAATAATGCAGGCAGTGGATTTCAGGAATGATATTAGCGATTTATGGGATGTCGTCAACAAGACATTGAATCAAGAAAACCAAGACGGGGACAATACAGAGCGAATACAAGTGGCACATACAGATGACACTACATATGTTTCAGATGTGATACGACTGGGCAATTTCAGCTATGCTATGTCGCTCTTGAATACGTTTGATGTCAAACTGAGATTCATTGAAAACGGATTTAACAATGAAAAGAGTGCGATTCGAAACATGTTGAATAAAATAACTGGAAATATTCAGGTATCTTCCAAAAGCATGAAAGACAGAATTGATAAACTAGATGAACACCAAAAAGATGAACATCAGATGTCGCTGACCAGAGACAAATACATACATGTCTTGCGATCCTATGTCGGTGAGACAGGACAAACTATATCTACGATTCGAAACATGTTGCATAACATAACTGAAAATATTCAGGTATCTTCCAAAAGCATGAAAGACAGAATTAATAAACTAGATGAATACCAGAAAAATGAACATCAGATGTCGCTGACCAGAGACAGAGACATACAGGTCTTGCGATCCTCTGTCGGGAGGACAGAACAAACTATATCTACCTCTGTCAGGAGGACAGGACAAACTATATCTACACAGGCTGAAGCGATACACACATTGCAAACGAAGTACTTGGACTTAAAGGCGTTGCTCGATACGGAGAACAAAACGTTAAATGATGTTTCTGTCGCCACAGATACGCAAATACAGGCCTTACAATCATCCTTGGGTGAAATCAAAACCGCATTACCTACACAAACTGAAGAAATAGCAATGCTCAAGTCCGAGATCTCCAAGCTAAACGCGCTGATCATCAGTGAGAACAAAGCATTAAAATATGAGATCAAAGTATTGAAAGGTGATTGGTATCGGTTTCGAAATTCATTGTACAAAGCTTTCACCAATAGTGTCAACTGGAACACCGCGATGACTAGGTGTAACAGTTACGGTGGATATCTGGCTGAAATAAGTGACGCTGCTGAAATGGAATTTGTACTTACACTTGGTTCAGCTGGCGAATTTTGGCTCGGTGGGACAGATGCCAGGATGGAAGGTGTATGGATATGGAGGCACAGTGGTAAACGTTTATCTTATACAGACTGGCATACAGGTGAACCAAATAATGATAAAAGTTGGGCCAGTGGGGAACACTGCATAACGTTACTACGTTCACATCAAAATGGCAGATGGAACGATATACCATGCGAATCGTACCATGTGTCGTACGTCTGCGAGAAAGACTTATAGATGTAGAATAAAATAAAAAAAGTGTTAAGTTCTTCACCCTTTTCTACGAATCTGGAGAATCACAAAATGTTATGCACTTTAAATATTGGAACGATATGTTACACAGTTCGGTGTCAGTGGTGTACGTAAGTTAGAAAAACTAAATGCATGATCAGTGCAAAAAAACGAAGTTACTTTCAGTATACGATTTCACCATTCTGAAAATTTGAAATTGTGTCAGCTTTAAATTTCGACTAATAGTCTTTACACCCTAGTGTTTAAAGTGACTGGAAGCGATCTGATGTCGTAAGTTAACCTGTGAGACAAAGAGACTGGTGTACTAATGCCAAACAAAATAATATGTGTGGTTCAGGTAACACTGGCAAAAAAAACAGGGTAGGTGAGTAGGCTTCGTTGTTTTTTTTTGTTATCATTTCTTTTTTTTTCTTTTTATTTCTTTTTTTTTTTTAATTTGTGCATAAAAAGTTTTAGGGTCGGCCCCTTAAGGTCGGTCGGGTTACCTGAACCACACATATTTTTTTATGTGGCCTATATAAAATACAATCTTGATTTGAACAAAATACTCAGTGGATTAAAAATAATCAAAAATCAAAAATGTTACGTTTTAAATGTACTGAGTGTATAAATCCTTTTTTTTTGGTTACTTCATAAGTTTGCCTTTAAACCTTAAGGGCATTACAAATTATAGTTTTGTGATCGAAGTACGCTTTTATAATTATATGACCACCTGATATAAATATGAACCCCATCTGAATGTATGATTTAACAACAACAAAAACGCCAAAAAAATAATTGAAACGATTTAGCATACGGTTCAAAAATAAGTGGCAGACAAACTATAACGTGGCTCCAGCATAAATGGAGTGTCTACAATAGAATTTACAGCAACTCTGCAGTTCAGGGTGAGAAGGTTCTAGGCCTGTTCTGCATATTTTATCTCGATGTACATGGAGGATGAGCCTGGTATGTTCATTCCTGTTCGGCGCCATATAACCTTTCATGTGTTGGTGCGCCTTAAAAACCCCAATTCAATTCAATTGATATACTATGATTTTAATAAATTACTCGGATTGGGAGTATTGATCATTTACTATGATTTTAATAACTTACTCATATTGATTTACTATGATTTTAATAAATTACTCTGACAGTATTGATAAGTTACTAAGATTTAATATGATTTTAATAACTTACTCATATTGATTTACTATGATTTTAATAACTTACTTGGATTGACAGTATTGATCATTTACTATGATTGTAATAACTTACTCATATTGATTTACTACGATTTTAATAACTTACTCATATTGATTTACTACGATTTTAATAACTTACTCAAACTGTCAGTATTGATCATTTGCTATGATTTTTATAACTTACTCAAACTGTCAGTATTGATAATTTACAAAGATTTACTACGATTTTAATAACTTACTCAGATTGTCAGTATTGATTATTTCCGAAGATTTTAATAACTTGCTCAGATTGACAGTATTGATCATTTTCGAAGATTTACTACGATTTTAATAACTTACTCAGATTGTCAGTATTGATCATTTACTATGATTTTAATAACTTACTCAGATTGTCAGTATTGATCAATTACTATGATTTTAATAAATTACTCTGATTGAGCGTATTGATCATTTACTATGATTTTAATAACTTGCTCAGATTGATTAACTATGATTTTAATAACTTACTCATATTGATTTACTAAGATTTTAATAACTTACTCATATTGATTTACTATGATTTTAATAACTTGCTCAGATTGACAGTCTTGATCATATACTATGATTTTAATAATTTACTCATATTGATTTACTATGATTTTAATAACTTACTCATATTGATTTACTATGATTTTAATAAATTGCTCAGATTGACAGTCTCGATCAATTACTATGATTTTAATAACTTACTCATATTGATTTATTGCGATTTTAATAACTTACTCAAACTGTCAGTATTGATCATTTGCTATGATTTGAATAACTTACTCATATTGATTTACTATGATTTTAATAACTTACTGATATTGATTTACTAGAGCAGTGGCAGAAAAACTATAACATGGCTCCAGCGTAAATTGAGTGTCTACAATAGAATTTGCAGCAACTCGGCAGTTCAGGGTGGGAAGGTTCTAGGCCCGTTCTCCATATTTTATTCCCTGATTTACTATGATTTTAATAACTTGCTCGGATTGACAGTAAGGATCATTTACCATTATTTTAATACCTTACCCGGATTGACAGTATTGATAATTTACTATGAATTTTATAACTTAATCTGACTGACAGTATTGAAAATTTGCTATGATTTTAATAACTTACTCTGACTGACAGTATTGATAATTTACTACGATTTTAATAAATTACTCGGATTGACAGTATTGGTCATTTACTATGATTTTAATAACTCACTCAGAGTGTCAGTATTGATCATTTAATGTGATTTTAATAACTTGCTCAAATTGACAGTCTTGATCATTTACTATGATTTTATTAACTCACTCAGTGTCAGTATTGATAATTTAATGTGATTTTAATAACTTGCTCAAATTGACAGTCTTGATCATTTACTATGATTTTAATAACTCACTCAGTGTCAGTATTGATCATTTAATGTGATTTTAATAACTTGCTCAAATTGACAGTCTTGATCATTTACTATGATTTTAATAACTTACTCAGATTGACAGTTTTGATCATTTATTATGATTTTAATAACTTGCTCAGATTGAAAGTTTTGATCAATTACTATGATTTTAATAACTTGCTCAGATTGACAGTCTTGATCAATTACTATGATTTTAAAAACTTACTCAGAGTGTCAGTATTGATCATTTACTATGATTTTAATAAGTTACTCAGAGTGTCAGTATTGATCATTTGATATGATTTTAATAACTTACTCGGATTGACAGTCTTGATCATTTACTATGATTTTAATAAGTTACTCAGAGTGTCAGTATTGATCATTTACTATGATTTTAATAACTTACTCGGATTGACAGTCTTGATCATTTACTATGATTTTAATAAGTTACTCAGAGTGTCAGTATTGATCATTTGATATGATTTTAATAACTTGATCAGATTGACAGTATTGATCATTTACTAAGATTTCCTCTGATTTTAATAACTTGCTCAGATTGACAGTCTTGACCATTTACTATGATTTTAATAACATACTCGAATTGACAGTATTGATCATTTACTATGATTTTAATAACATACTCGAATTGACAGTATTTATCATTTACTATGATTTTAATAACATACTCGAATTGACAGTATTGATCATTTACTATGATTTTAATAACATACTCGAATTGACAGTATTTATCATTTACTATGATTTTAATAACATACTCGAATTGACAGTATTGATCATTTACTATGATTTTAATAACATACTCGAATTGACAGTATTGATCATTTACTATGATTTTAATAACTTACTCAGATTGATTTACTATGATTTTAATAACTTACTCAAACTGTCAGTATTGATAATTTACGAAGATTGACTACGACTGTAATAAATTACTCGGATTAACAGAATTGATCATTTTTGAAGATTTACTATGATTTTAATAACTTACTCAAACTGTCAGTATTGAAAATTTCCTCTGATTTTCATAAATTACTCGGATTGATAGTATTGATCATTTACAGGTACTATGAGAATTAACTTACTCATATTGATTTACTATGATAATTAACTTACTCATATTGATTTACTATGATTATTAACTTACTCATATTGATTTACTATGAGTATTAACTTACTCATATTGATTTACTATGATAATTAACTTACTCATATTGATTTACTATGATAATTAACTTACTCATATTGATTTACTATGATTATTAACTTACTCATATTGATTTACTATGATTATTAACTTATTCATATTGATTTACTATGATTATTAACTTACTCATATTGATTTACTATGATTTTAATAAATTACTTGGATTGACAGTATTGATCATTTGCTATGATTTTAATAACTTACTCGGATTGACAGTATTGATCATTTGCTATGATTTTAATAACTTACTCAGATTGACAGTATTGATCATTTACCATACTAAGATTTTAACAAGAGGCCCAAGAGGGCCTGTGGACGCTCTACTGGCTAATATGGCTCTTATGACATCAATGAAGCGAGTGACTATCGTCTTAAAGAGGCAAAATATAGCCATAACTCCGCCATTACTGGTCCGATCTGGCTGTTCTTCCAAGTTAATAAAAATATATAAAAAAAAAAAAAAAAAAAAAAATAAAAAAAATAAAAAAATAAAAAAAAATAAAAAAAAAAAAAAAATTCAAAAAAAAAAAAAAAAAAAAAAAAAAAAAAAAATTAAAAGGAAATTGAAAAAAAAAAAAAAAAATTAAAAAAATAACAAAAAATAACAAAAATATATATAAAAAAAAAAAAAAAGAAAGAAATTAAAAAATTTAAAACTAGCATTTATGTACAACTGTGACCCCCGCGGGGCGGGGCCAGATGTGACCCCGGGGTCACCATTTGAACAAAGTTGGTAAAGGACCATAAGCTTATAATACATGTAAAATATCAAACCTCTGGCTCTTGTAGTTTCCGAGAAGAAGAGTTTTAAAAAAAAAATCCTATATAAGTCTATAATGTAAAACTGTGACCCTCGGGGACGGGACAAATTTGACCCCAGGGTCACCATTTGAACAAACTTAGTAGAGGTCCATAAGCTGATGCTACATGTAATACATGAGAGCTCTGTGCCATGTGGTTCCAGAGAAGAAGATTTTTTTCAGTTTTTAACTATATAAGCCTATGTAAAACTGTGACCGCCGGGGTGGGGCCAAATGTGACCCCTGGGTCACCATTTGAACAAACTTGGTAGAGGACCACAAGCTTATAGCAAATGTAAAATATTAAACCTCTGGCTCTTGCAGTTTCAGAGAAGAAGATTTTTTAAGTTTTTCCCTAAACATGTCTATGTAAAACATGTGACCCTTGGGGTGGGGCCAAATGTGACCCGAGGGTCACCATTTGAACAAACTTGGTAAAGGACCATAAGCTTATAAACAATGTTAAATATCAAACCTCTGGCTGTTGTAGTTTCCGAGAAGAAGATTTTTTTTTTAAAAATCCTATATAAGTCTATGTAAAACTGTGACCCCCGGGGCGGTGACGAATTTGACCCCAGGGTCACCATTTGAACAAACTTAATAGAGGACCATAAGCAGATGCTACATGTAATACATGAAAGCTCTGTGCCATGTGGTACCAGAGAAGAAGAATTTTTTTAAGTTTTTCCCTATACAAGCCTATGTAAAACTGTGACCACCGGAGTGGGGCCAAATGTGACCCCTGGGTCACCATTTGAACAAACTTGGTAGAGGACCACAAGCTTATAGCAAATGCAAAATATTAAACCTCTGGCTCTTACAGTTTCAGAGAAGAAGATTTTTTAAGTTTTTCCCTATACATGTCTATGTAAAACATGTGACCCTTGGGGCGGGGCCAAATGTGACCCGAGGGTCACCATTTGAACAAACTTGGTAAAGGACCATAAGCTTATAGTAAATGCAAAATATCAAACCTCTGGCTGTTCTAGTTTCCGAGAAGAAGAAAAAAGTCCTATATAAGTCTATGTAAAACTGTGACCCCCGGGGCGGGGACAAATTTGACCCCAGGGTCACCATTTGAACAAACTTAGTAGAGGACCATAAGTCGATGCTACATGTAATACGTGAGAGCTCTGTGCCTTGTGGTTTCAGAGAAGAAGATTTTTTAAAGTTTTTTCCTATATGTTTATATGAAAAACATGCAAAACCTCAATATACAAACTTTGGACCGCCAAGGCACGGCCACTTTTGACCCTGGGGATTTTTTTTGAACAAACTTGATAGTCTAGGCGATGGAGATCATTTTAAAAGAAAAACTGTTGAAATCTGTCCAGCGGTTCTGGAGAAGAAGATTTTTTAAGGTTTCGACTATATATGGTAATGGCAGCTATCTTGGATGTTGCGCTGACCTAATTTTAACAAATTTAAAAAGCATTCATCTAAGGATCATTCATGTGAAGTTTGGTCAAAATTAGCCAAGCGGTTTCTGAGAAGAAGTCGTTTGAAGAAAAGTTAACGGACGGACGGACGACGGAAGACGGACAGTCCACACCATCCCATAAGCTCTGCTGGCCCTTTCTCAAACTGATATTTCTCAAACTGATGACTCCATGAATGAGATTGAATTCAAACAAGGCCAAACAAGAGGTCTTACAATTGTTAATGATAATGTCTTTGAATTTTTTATTTACTTGAATTCTGTCGTTCAGCAGAAGTTACAGCATGAACAGATTCATTTACATTTTGACAAGTTACATCATCTTTGTAGATTGTCTGTTGATACCGATGATGAACTTTCAGCAAAATGGATGTCCTATAAGTTGTTTTTTGAAAAATTAGGATTTTCAACACGTGAGGTTATATATGACGGTCGATTTTTTGTGTTGGATGCAGACCACCCAATTTTTCTGAGTAGAACCAGCACTGTACACCTCCCCTCCCGTTCGCTAATCTATGTTGGTTTTTGAAAATTAGGATAAAAAGTCACGTTTTTGCCACCGTTTTCCCTTTCACTCAATGCTTGAATTTGTTGGGGTAAAGAAATAGGAATCGGATAGTGACAGGCCTTTTTTTATATGCATTCATTAGAAAACGCTTAAGATGCGACAATGTTTCATTGCTATAGACACTTTGTTATTACCTTTGTTTGTATGGTGTTTTATGTCATTTTCAAGACGTGAGGTTATATATGACGGTCGATTTCTTGTGGTGGAGGCAGATAATTCCTGGGTAGAACCAGTGCTGTTTACCTCCGGCCATCCGTAAGAATCGACACTTTCTCAGTCGAGCTCCCAGTGGGATTCGAACCCGCAGTGGTGAGAGGCAAAGGTTTACAACGCAACATCGTTAACCATTCGGCCACAGAGGTGCTCAATTTATTACCTAGTCACTTGTCAACAGCAATGATTAAGTTCCAGGTTAAATTTGTTTCAAAAGAAAATAATTAAAAATGTATATATTAATCAAGAAACCTAAGATTATAAAAGTTTTTAGCCAAATTCTTGTATTTTTAAACTTCATGGCTCAAATTTAAGGTGGCATATTGGCAAAATGCAGGGGATATTTTCAAGTACTGGCAAAAATTTGTAAGTACATCAAAATACCTTACGTGTTTAGAATACCATGTCTGCTTTTTTTTAAACATGCTTTCATATCAATGGTGTTTCAATATTGTTAAGTTTTCCTGATATGTCTTTGTATGACACATGGACTCTTGCATGTTTGCTAATGATGAATCATCTTGTGCTTTTTACTTATTTGTACACACAACTGTAGAAATTGCAAGTAACTTTTTCGTTTTGCCAGTTATACAAAAAATGCTAATGGCAAAATGTTGTAAGTCCAAATTGTCAATAAATTTGAGCCCTAAACTTCTTTTTTCCTGTGAAAATGTAACCTTGCCGTTAACTCTGATAAGACTAGTATTATGATATTTAATAAGGCTGTGCAAGTAATAAAAAACGTATGCTACCCTGGTGTCATCAATGATGTCTGAAGTCTAAAGATTGATAGGTGCAATATGATAACATAATGTTAACAGGTGCATCTGAATATAAGTATTTAGGCGTCGTATCAATATTATGTATTTTCTCATGCTTTAAAGTACTTGTATCTGAAAAGATTCTCTGACCGCTTTAATATATTACAGAATTTTGAAATTTGTTGAATCCTGGTTAGACCTTGTTATATATTGTAGCAAACTGTTTTCACTTGATAACGTGTATAATTATGATTTCTAATAATTGCAAACTGGAAGACAGGCAATGTTCATATTTAAGGAACCTGAGAAAACGTAACTTAAATTTGCAACTGTGTGTAATCCGGCCTACTGTCAACAGAGCAGTTTTAATAGAATTGATTCTTATGCCTTCTAACCTTATGTTTATATAGAGCATCTAACATGAGTGACTGTGTATTATTGATTTTAATAAACACGTTTGATAAAATGATAGGATACGAGGCTCTGCCGAGTATCCTATATTTTTCAATTATACTCAGTCACGGATGTAAGATTATGTTTATCACATAACACATCTACGATGTGATAGTTTCACCTGCATTAAATAAAGTGATATTAAATAATGAGAAATAGTTCAGGTGTCTGAACGTATCGTATGATTTACCATGCAAACAACAGGGATTAAATGTTTTACTGTATTCATACAAACGATGATTTGGTCCTCATTTGCATCTGTAATACAGTAGTGTATTACGAGAAATAAGTCATGGCTTTATTACACTCACAGAAGCCATGTTATGTGATAAATAGTCTTAGATCTAGTGTTAGTTTCTGGCAATCAATGATGATTATATTGTTGTAAATTAGTGTTTATATGCATACACATTGTTAAGGAATTTGGGTATAATTTCATAATAATATATTTTATGAAATTGTGCAATTTTAAGAAGAATGACATAATTCAGATGGTTGGTTGGTTCACTTCGTTATACATAATTTTCAGCACATTTTAGGCTATGTATATATATGCTCCATTTAAGACGCCCACATTTTCCTGGGTAGAACCAGTACTGTATACCTCTTGCCATCTGTTACAGGACCGTAGGAATCAACATCAACTAATCATGTATAGGAAGCAAGGCAGATGAATTTGAGAAAAATTAGAGGAGTTATTGCCTTTAAATTTTACTGAAAAGGGCAATCTTGACATTTTTATCAAGCATTAAAACTATTAATCCAGTATTGTTTTGTCTTTAAAACTGCTTGCATATAATTATTTTAAAATTTAGATTTTTCTCTTACAATATCTCTGCTGTATTGTTTCAAATGTATGTATATATAAATATATAATATATTTATATTTATCACATAACGTCCCTTGTTAGCAGTGTCGAACACCCATTTAATATTCTATTGTATGACACACGTGTAATACAACCTGGAACGATTTTGATTGGTTGAGTAAAACCTGTAACACTAAGCAAGTTTATTAACTGAAACTATTTTATTTATTATAAATTCACCCAGATCTGAGTCATAAACCTATTATTTGTGACAGCTTATAAAAATAAGGCACGTTATATAAAACATTGTTGTTGGTTTGTTAAAAAGTTGGCGTAAACTGCTATTTTGTAAAAAGGTAAAACACGAACTCTTTTAAATACGCAACGTTATGTGTGAGACGCAACGTTACGACGTCATTTATTTAATGACGTTTTGGCGCTAAAGTGTGTCTGACGTCCTGGCGGTTCGACGTAAATCTGAATTCTTTTTTACTAATTTGATTGCAATGTTATGTGATAAAAAGGATCTTAAACTCGTTCCCATTTCATTAAAAGGCTCGTTAAAATAAAAATAATTCATAACGAGTTTCATAAATCTTATATGAAATGGGAACTCGTTTAAGATCCTCTATATATTTGTTGTTTTTTGTCATACTATTGTTTGGATATCAAACCAATAAAATGATATGATATATACCGGTAACCTTTTTTGTGTGTTTTTATTAAGATTTGTATCCATTCACATGTAGTTGGACTCGGTTGGTGGTTTTATGTGCTGTTACTGTCTCGCCACAGATCTAGCTTTTATAGCAACATCGGTAAAGCGTCTGCATTGCATGCAATAGGTCCCAAGTTCAAAGCCCCCCTGAATGTACTAATGTTTCTTTGTCTGTTTACATTGGTGCCAAGACTAGGAGTAGGATATTTACTGTTGGAGGCTGTTTAGCTGAGGTATCTAGGAATCTTGGTTGTGTTATATTTGTGGATAACGAATATCAAGTGTGTAATCAAGGCTTTTCCTAGGTATTTTGGGGAAAAAGCCCCTAGAACAAATTGGGAATTTTTTAACGACAAATTGCCAAAATTGGGAAATTAGTACATGATGAACAATTATCATTTAAATAGTGATTGGAACCTGTTAGAATGATAACAACAATCAGTTACTGAAATGACTGTGTGGAGTGACCCCAACACAATAGAATTATAATATTTTTTTTCTTTATTTTTTTGGATTGAGAATGTTTTCTTTAAATTGGAAAAAAAATGTTTATTGCAATTGGTCAGGCCTAGGAAAAGCCCTGATAATGGTGGAGGTATGTGTTGGGGTGTATGTAAATAGTTGGGTTTATAAGTGAGTCAATGCTGTCTCGTCGCAGAGGAAACTACTATGGCGAGAGTGTCCACCTTACATGCGAGAGGTACCCGTGTTCAAATCCCGCTGGGTGAACTAATTTTTTCTTGTCTGTTTACACACAGGAATTAAATGTTTTACGGTTTATCAGCACGAAACAAAAAGGTTATTTAGAGCCGCCGCAGAGAGGGCAATGATACATGTATATGAATCTGTGAAGCTGCCCTGCTTTAGTATTAACATCTCAGAGGATAGACTCCATTACAATGAGACTATACAGTTTACGACCATATCTGATGAACGAGGCTTAGGGAAAGTATCTTCAGAGGAATCTGACATTGTAAACACAGTTTCCCACATAAGATTCACATGTGTATATAGGAAAAGTCAACGTGATTCTACATGAATTTAAAGAGCAATTAGATTCCCCACACACCCCCCAATCACCGACCCAAATATATTTTTATGAATTATTTTCAAACGTGGACCTACATACAGTATAGGGATATTGCACTGTGTTTACAATACGTCCGATTCCTACGATATTTCCCAGTTTTTAAATGTGATTCCATCAAAACAGGGCAGATTTAATTAATTACTATATTAAACTATATTAAACATGATTAGGCCTATAGTATTACCATGCAGCAACAGCAAGGTCAACGTTTTTAGACATTTTTTGTTCTTGTTTACGAAATTTGAATTTCCCACTTCGAAACCGGATATCAGCTTTTTTGTGAAAGAGTTGTCTCCCCTATTATTTTTTTTAATTAGCTAAATAATATATAGCGGCTGAATAATAATATTAAAACATTGCCATGTTTGATATTAAATTATAATGAATTACATACCAACTCGTTTTCTTTATTGCGACAGTTATTATTATTATTATTAATTTTGAATTCTGTGCCAGTCTGCATTCGGATTACGTCACAGCATGGAAGTCGGCACAAACAAAATCTTCACTCCAAAAACGAAAGTAGCTGAAAAACATACTTTTATTACATGGTAAGAGGCAATAATGTTCTAGATTGTTATAAAAACATCCGTAGTATCGATTTCTGACGTGTGTTCGGTGGTAAAACTGTCGGAAACGGAATTGAAATTTTCGCGTTGCATTCCTGTCATAAAAATATATTTTAATATACTAGTAGTGGATAGTCAATCTGGTTTATTACATGCAAATACAATATGTCCGATTCCTATGCTCTGACTGACAGTATTGATAATTTACTATGAATTTTATAACTTACTCGCATTGACAGTATTGATAATTTACTACGATTTTAATAACTTACTCTGACTGACAGTATTGATAATTTACTATGAATTTTATAACTTACTCGCATTGACAGTATTGATAATTTACTATGATTTTATAACTTACTCGGATTGACAGTATTGATAATTTACTACGATTTGAATAACTTACTCTGACTGACAGTATTGATAATTTACTATGATTTTAATAACTTACTCGCATTGACAGTATTGACAATTTACTACGATTTTAATAACTTACTCTGAGTGACAGTATTGATAATTTACTATGAATTTAATAACTTACTCGCATTGACAGTATTGATAATTTACTATGATTTTATAACTTACTCGGATTGACAGTATTGATAATTTACTACGATTTTAATAACTTACTCTGACTGACAGTATTGATAATTTACTATGATTTTAATAACTTACTCTGACTGACAGTATTGATAATTTACTATGATTTTAATAACTTACTCGGACTGACAGTATTGATAATTTACTATGAATTTAATAACTTACTCGGATTGACAGTATTGATAATTTACTACGATTTTAATAACTTACTCTGACTGACAGTATTGATAATTTACTATGATTTTAATAACTTACTCTGACTGACAGTATTGATAATTTACTATGATTTTAATAACTTACTCGCATTGACAGTATTGATAATTTACTATGAATTTTATAACTTACTCGGATTGACAGTATTGATAATTTACTATGATTTTAATAACTTACTCTGACTGACAGTATTGATAATTTACTATGAATTTTATAACTTACTCGGATTGACAGTATTGATAATTTACTACGATTTTAATAACTTACTCAGACTGACAGTATTGATAATTTACTACGATTTTAATAACTTACTCTGACTGACAGTATTGATAATTTACTATGATTTTAATAACTTACTCTGACTGACAGTATTGATAATTCACTATGATTTGATAACTTACTCGGATTGACAGTATTGATAATTTACTATGATTTTTTATAACTTACTCGCATTGACAGTATTGATAATTTACTACGATTTTAATAACTTACTCGGACTGACAGTATTGATAATTTACTATGATTTTTATAACTTACTCGGATTGAGAGTATTGATAGTTTACTATGATTTTATAACTTACTCGGACTGACAGTATTGATAATTTACTATGAATTTTATAACTTACTCGGAATGACAGTATTGATAATTTACTATGATTTTAATAACTTACTCGGACTGACAGTATTGATAATTTACTATGAATTTTATAACTTACTCGGATTGACAGTATTGATAATTTACTACGATTTTAATAACTTACTCTGACTGACAGTATTGATAATTTACTATGAATTTTATAACTTACTCGCATTGACAGTATTGATAATAATAACTATGATTTTATAACTTACTCGGATTGACAGTATTGATTATTTACTACGATTTTAATAACTTACTCTGACTGACAGTATTGATAATTTACTATGATTTTAATAACTTACTCGCATTGACAGTATTGATAATTTACTGCGATTTTAATAACATACTCTGACTGACAGTATTGATAATTTACAATGAATTTAATAACTTACTCGCTTTGACAGTATTGATAATTCACTATGAATTTTATAACTTACTCGGTTTGACAGTATTGATAATTTACTACGATTTTAATACCTTACTCCGCCTGACAGTATTGATAATTTACTATGATTTTAATAACTTACTCGGATTGACAGTATTGATAATTTCATATGAATTTTATAACTTACTCGCATTGACATTATTGATAATTTACTACGATTTTAATAACTTACTCTGACTGACAGTATTGATAATTTACTACGATTTTAATAACTTACTCGCAATGACAGTATTGATAATTTACTACGATTTTAATAACTTACTCTGACTGACAGTATTGATAATTTACTATGAATTTTATAAATTACTCGCATTGACAGTATTGATAATTTACTATGATTTTATAACCTACTCGGATTGACAGTATTGATAATTTACTACGATTTTAATAACTTACTCTGATTGACAGTATTGATAATTTACTATGATTTTAATAACTTACTCGCAATGACAGTATTGATAATTTACTACGATTTTAATAACTTACTCTGACTGACAGTATTGATAATTTACTATGATTTTAATAACTTACTCTGACTTACAGTATTGATAATTTACTACGATTTTAATAACTTACTCTGACTGACAGTATTGATAATTTACTATGAATTTAATAACTTACTCGCATTGACAGTATTGATAATTTACTATGAATTTTATAACTTACTCGGATTGACAGTATTGATAATTTACTACGATTTTAATAACTTACTCTGACTGACAGTATTGATAATTTCATATGAATTTTATAACTTACTCGCATTGACATTATTGATAATTTACTACGATTTTAATAACTTACTCTGACTGACAGTATTGATAATTTACTACGATTTTAATAACTTACTCGCAATGACAGTATTGATAATTTACTACGATTTTAATAACTTACTCTGACTGACAGTATTGATAATTTACTATGAATTTTATAAATTACTCGCATTGACAGTATTGATAATTTACTATGATTTTATAACCTACTCGGATTGACAGTATTGATAATTTACTACGATTTTAATAACTTACTCTGATTGACAGTATTGATAATTTACTATGATTTTAATAACTTACTCGCAATGACAGTATTGATAATTTACTACGATTTTAATAACTTACTCTGACTGACAGTATTGATAATTTACTATGATTTTAATAACTTACTCTGACTTACAGTATTGATAATTTACTACGATTTTAATAACTTACTCTGACTGACAGTATTGATAATTTACTATGAATTTAATAACTTACTCGCATTGACAGTATTGATAATTTACTATGAATTTTATAACTTACTCGGATTGACAGTATTGATAATTTACTACGATTTTAATAACTTACTCTGACTGACAGTATTGATAATTTACTATGATTTTAATAACTTACTCGGATTGACAGTATTGATAATTTACTATGAATTTTAATAACTTACTCTGACTTACAGTATTGATAATTTACTATGATTTTAATAACTTACTCTGACTGACAGTATTGATAATTTACTATGATTTTAATAACTTACTCTGACTTACAGTATTGATAATTTACTATGATTTTAATAACTTAATGGCATTGACAGTATTGATAATTTACTATGATTTTTATAACTTACTCGGACTGACAGTATTGATAATTTACTATGAATTTTATAACTTACTCGGATTGACAGTATTGATAATTTACTACGATTTTAATAACTTACTCAGACTGACAGTATTGATAATTTACTACGATTTTAATAACTTACTCTGACTGACAGTATTGATAATTTACTATGATTTTAATAACTTACTCTGACTGACAGTATTGATAATTTACTACGATTTTAATAACTTACTCAGACTGACAGTATTGATAATTTACTACGATTTTAATAACTTACTCAGACTGACAGTATTGATAATTTACTACGATTTTAATAACTTACTCTGACTGACAGTATTGATAATTTACTACGATTTTAATAACTTACTCAGACTGACAGTATTGATAATTTACTACGATTTTAATAACTTACTCAGACTGACAGTATTGATAATTTACTACGATTTTAATAACTTACTCAGACTGACAGTATTGATAATTTACTACGATTTTAATAACTTACTCTGACTGACAGTATTGATAATTTACTATGATTTTAATAACTTACTCTGACTGACAGTATTGATAATTTACTACGATTTTAATAACTTACTCAGACTGACAGTATTGATAATTTACTACGATTTTAATAACTTACTCAGACTGACAGTATTGATAATTTACTACGATTTTAATAACTTACTCTGACTGACAGTATTGATAATTTACTATGATTTTAATAACTTACTCTGACTGACAGTATTGATAATTTACTACGATTTTAATAACTTACTCTGACTGACAGTATTGATAATTTACTATGATTTTAATAACTTACTCTGACTGACAGTATTGATAATTCACTATGATTTGATAACTTACTCGGATTGACAGTATTGATAATTTACTATGATTTTTTATAACTTACTCGCATTGACAGTATTGATAATTTACTACGATTTTAATAACTTACTCGGACTGACAGTATTGATAATTTACTATGATTTTATAACTTACTCGGACTGACAGTATAGATAATTTACTATGAATTTTATAACTTACTCGGAATGACAGTATTGATAATTTACTATGAATTTTATAACTTACTCGGATTGACAGTATTGATAATTTACTACGATTTTAATAACTTACTCTGACTGACAGTATTGATAATTTACTATGAATTTTATAACTTACTCGCATTGACAGTATTGATAATAATAACTATGATTTTATAACTTACTCGGATTGACAGTATTGATTATTTACTACGATTTTAATAACTTACTCTGACTGACAGTATTGATAATTTACTATGATTTTAATAACTTACTCGCATTGACAGTATTGATAATTTACTGCGATTTTAATAACATACTCTGACTGACAGTATTGATAATTTACAATGAATTTAATAACTTACTCGCTTTGACAGTATTGATAATTCACTATGAATTTTATAACTTACTCGGATTGACAGTATTGATAATTTACTACGATTTTAATACCTTACTCCGCCTGACAGTATTGATAATTTACTATGATTTTAATAACTTACTCGGATTGACAGTATTGATAATTTCATATGAATTTTATAACTTACTCGCATTGACATTATTGATAATTTACTACGATTTTAATAACTTACTCTGACTGACAGTATTGATAATTTACTACGATTTTAATAACTTACTCGCAATGACAGTATTGATAATTTACTACGATTTTAATAACTTACTCTGACTGACAGTATTGATAATTTACTATGAATTTTATAAATTACTCGCATTGACAGTAATGATAATTTACTATGATTTTATAACCTACTCGGATTGACAGTATTGATAATTTACTACGATTTTAATAACTTACTCTGATTGACAGTATTGATAATTTACTATGATTTTAATAACTTACTCGCAATGACAGTATTGATAATTTACTACGATTTTAATAACTTACTCTGACTGACAGTATTGATAATTTACTATGATTTTAATAACTTACTCTGACTTACAGTATTGATAATTTACTACGATTTTAATAACTTACTCTGACTGACAGTATTGATAATTTACTATGAATTTAATAACTTACTCGCATTGACAGTATTGATAATTTACTATGAATTTTATAACTTACTCGGATTGACAGTATTGATAATTTACTACGATTTTAATAACTTACTCTGACTGACAGTATTGATAATTTCATATGAATTTTATAACTTACTCGCATTGACATTATTGATAATTTACTACGATTTTAATAACTTACTCTGACTGACAGTATTGATAATTTACTACGATTTTAATAACTTACTCGCAATGACAGTATTGATAATTTACTACGATTTTAATAACTTACTCTGACTGACAGTATTGATAATTTACTACGATTTTAATAACTTACTCGCAATGACAGTATTGATAATTTACTACGATTTTAATAACTTACTCTGACTGACAGTATTGATAATTTACTATGAATTTTATAAATTACTCGCATTGACAGTATTGATAATTTACTATGATTTTAATAACTTACTCTGACTGACAGTATTGATAATTTACTACGATTTTAATAACTTACTCTGACTGACAGTATTGATAATTTACTATGATTTTAATAACTTACTCTGACTGACAGTATTGATAATTCACTATGATTTGATAACTTACTCGGATTGACAGTATTGATAATTTACTATGATTTTTTATAACTTACTCGCATTGACAGTATTGATAATTTACTACGATTTTAATAACTTACTCGGACTGACAGTATTGATAATTTACTATGATTTTATAACTTACTCGGACTGACAGTATAGATAATTTACTATGAATTTTATAACTTACTCGGAATGACAGTATTGATAATTTACTATGATTTTAATAACTTACTCGGACTGACAGTATTGATAATTTACTATGAATTTTATAACTTACTCGGATTGACAGTATTGATAATTTACTACGATTTTAATAACTTACTCTGACTGACAGTATTGATAATTTACTATGAATTTTATAACTTACTCGCATTGACAGTATTGATAATAATAACTATGATTTTATAACTTACTCGGATTGACAGTATTGATTATTTACTACGATTTTAATAACTTACTCTGACTGACAGCATTGATAATTTACTATGATTTTAATAACTTACTCGCATTGACAGTATTGATAATTTACTGCGATTTTAATAACATACTCTGACTGACAGTATTGATAATTTACAATGAATTTAATAACTTACTCGCTTTGACAGTATTGATAATTCACTATGAATTTTATAACTTACTCGGATTGACAGTATTGATAATTTACTACGATTTTAATACCTTACTCCGCCTGACAGTATTGATAATTTACTATGATTTTAATAACTTACTCGGATTGACAGTATTGATAATTTCATATGAATTTTATAACTTACTCGCATTGACATTATTGATAATTTACTACGATTTTAATAACTTACTCTGACTGACAGTATTGATAATTTACTACGATTTTAATAACTTACTCGCAATGACAGTATTGATAATTTACTACGATTTTAATAACTTACTCTGACTGACAGTATTGATAATTTACTATGAATTTTATAAATTACTCGCATTGACAGTAATGATAATTTACTATGATTTTATAACCTACTCGGATTGACAGTATTGATAATTTACTACGATTTTAATAACTTACTCTGATTGACAGTATTGATAATTTACTATGATTTTAATAACTTACTCGCAATGACAGTATTGATAATTTACTACGATTTTAATAACTTACTCTGACTGACAGTATTGATAATTTACTATGATTTTAATAACTTACTCTGACTTACAGTATTGATAATTTACTACGATTTTAATAACTTACTCTGACTGACAGTATTGATAATTTACTATGAATTTAATAACTTACTCGCATTGACAGTATTGATAATTTACTATGAATTTTATAACTTACTCGCATTGACATTATTGATAATTTACTACGATTTTAATAACTTACTCTGACTGACAGTATTGATAATTTACTACGATTTTAATAACTTACTCGCAATGACAGTATTGATAATTTACTACGATTTTAATAACTTACTCTGACTGACAGTATTGATAATTTACTATGAATTTTATAAATTACTCGCATTGACAGTATTGATAATTTACTATGATTTTATAACCTACTCGGATTGACAGTATTGATAATTTACTACGATTTTAATAACTTACTCTGATTGACAGTATTGATAATTTACTATGATTTTAATAACTTACTCGCAATGACAGTATTGATAATTTACTACGATTTTAATAACTTACTCTGACTGACAGTATTGATAATTTACTATGAATTTAATAACTTACTCGCATTGACAGTATTGATAATTTACTATGAATTTTATAACTTACTCGGATTGACAGTATTGATAATTTACTACGATTTTAATAACTTACTCTGACTGACAGTATTGATAATTTACTATGATTTTAATAACTTACTCGGATTGACAGTATTGATAATTTACTATGAATTTTAATAACTTACTCTGACTTACAGTATTGATAATTTACTATGATTTTAATAACTTACTCTGACTGACAGTATTGATAATTTACTATGATTTTAATAACTTACTCTGACTTACAGTATTGATAATTTACTATGATTTTAATAACTTACTCGCATTGACAGTATTGATAATTTACTATGAATTTTATAACTTACTCTGACTGACAGTATTGATAATTTACTATGAATTTAATAACTTACTCGCATTGACAGTATTGATAATTTACTATGAATTTTATAACTTACTCGGATTGACAGTATTGATAATTTACTACGATTTTAATAACTTACTCTGACTGACAGTATTGATAATTTACTATGAATTTTAATAACTTACTCGGATTGACAGTATTGATAATTTACTATGATTTTAATAACTTACTCTGACTTACAGTATTGATAATTTACTATGATTTTAATAACTTACTCTGACTGACAGTATTGATAATTTACTATGATTTTAATAACTTACTCTGACTGACAGTATTGATAATTTACTATGATTTTAATAACTTACTCGCATTGACAGTATTGATAATTTACTATGATTTTAATAACTTACTCGGATTGACAGTATTGATAATTTACTATGATTTTAATAACTTACTTGCATTGACAGTATTGATAATTTACTATGATTTTAATAACTTACTCGCATTGACAGTATTGATAATTTACTATGAATTTTAATAACTTACTTTGACCGACAGTATTGATAATTTACTATGATTTTAATAACTTACTTGGATTGACAGTATTGATAATTTACTACGATTTTAATAACTTACGCTGACTGACAGTATTGATAATTTACTATGATTTTAATAACTTACTCGCATTGACAGTATTGATAATTTACTATGATTTTAATAACTTACTCGGATTGACAGTATTGATAATTTACTATGATTTTAATAACTTACTTGCATTGACAGTATTGATAATTTACTATGATTTTAATAACTTACTCGCATTGACAGTATTGATAATTTACTATGAATTTTAATAACTTACTTTGACTGACAGTATTGATAATTTACTATGATTTTAATAACTTACTTGGATTGACAGTATTGATAATTTACTACGATTTTAATAACTTACTCTGACTGACAGTATTGATAATTTACTATGATTTTAATAACTTACTCGCATTGACAGTATTGATAATTTACTATGAATTTTAATAACTTACTCTGACTGACAGTATTGATAATTTACTATGATTTTAATAACTTACTCGGATTGACAGAACTGATAATTGACTATGATTTACTATGATTTTAATAACTTACTCGCATTGACAGTATTGATAATTTACTATGAATTTTTATAACTTACTCGGACTAACAGTATTGATAATTTACTATGATTTTAATAACTTACTCGCATTGACAGTATTGATAATTTACTATGAATTTTTATAACTTACTCGGACTAACAGTATTGATAATTTACTATAATTTTATAACTTACTCGGATTGACAGTATTGATAATTTACTATGATTTTAATAACTTACTCGGACTGACAGTATTGATAATTTACTATGAATTTTATAACTTACTCGCATTGACAGTATTGATAATTTACTACGATTTTAATAACTTACTCTGACTGACAGTATTGATAATTTACTATGCTTTTAATAACTTACTCAGATTGACCATTTACTTTGATTTTAGTAACATACTCGCATTGACAGTATTGACCATTTACTATGATTTTAATAACTTACTCTAATTGACAGTATTGATCAGTTACAATGATTTTAATAACTTACTCAGATTGACAGTATTGATCATTTACTATGATTTTAATAACTTACTCGGATTGACAGAACTGATAATTGACTATGATTTACTATGATTTTAATAAAATCAAATGATCATTACTTTTAATCTGAGTAAGTTATTAAATTCATAGTAAATTATCAATACTGTCAATCCGAGTAAGTTATTAAAATCATAGTAAATTATCAATACTGTCAATGCGAGTAAGTTACTAAAATCAAAGTAAATGATCAATTCTGTCAATCAGACTTAAGTTATTAAAATCTGGGTCACTATTTGAACAGGCTTAGTAGAGGACCATAAGCTTATAGTAGGGTCACCATTTGAATAAACTTGGACCATTTCAAAAAGCCAGATATATTGCTGCTATGTCACTGAAGAAACTACATGTAATTATGTATTTACATGTTTATTTTATATTCTGTCAGTGCATTACACGGATGTCCCCATTGATTTGACACTTGTAAATACTCTTCTTTCATCTTTGCATCGCTGACTAGTGAGCGTAACAGGACAAATGCAGGAAATAGTTGATAAACTGTGGAAATGTTGCTATCAAATCATGATTTTTTTTTTAATTTGATGGAAAATCCGGAGATTGTTCACTTTAATCCGGAGAGAAAATAAAAAAACCAGAGAATCCGGAGGTTTGGCAGGCCTGGTGGGCAGACGAACACATGGTTCATGGTATTGTAAAAGAAAAAACTGATACATGAGACATACTACAAATGTTTACTTTCTCAAAAGAAATACAAAATGACTAAAAAGGATTTGCACATAAATCTTATATCCACACACAACAATAAATACTTGCATAATTGTAATTATACTGTCCCTGCTACAAATCAAAGGCGTATTTAGGCTACAGACCGGAAAAGTACTAACTTACATATTTTGAGAATTCAAACTCTACAGACACAATATAAACTATTTTAACCAGCCAGGCCAAACCCGAAACTGGAGCATCAAATTATGAGTTACCAACACATAATTCTTTTTACGTATATTCAGTCATGGGTAATCTTAAAACCAGTGCATAAACTTTTGCTTTTAATCAGCACATATTGTATGACCTGAACACCTGGATAGAGTTTTGATAGTGTAATTTTCACGTTATTTGGCGGGTTAGTTTCTTTAAACAAATCTACAACTAGAGGACAAGCTACATGTATGATAAGGGGCAAAATTGGCCACCAATACTGAAGTTGATAACGCACACATTTTAAATTTCTATTTTGAATCATTAATTAAAACTCATAATTACAGCCTTAAAGATCCTCACAAACCAGGCCATTTATAAAAGGGGCACATATGGCAATCTTGAAGTTTGATCTAGCAATATAATCAACAGTTAAAAATACGCAATTTGATTTGAACTATTATAACAAGTAATATTAATGACTGCAAAAATGCAATATATGTAGATATACTAACAGGATGTTGCAAATTTTGAAAATCTATTTTTAGCCATGGTGGCCATCTTAAATTTCCGGCCGACCTGAAATTTTACTAGGATCAATTAGACATCAAGAGCAGCATTCGTGTGAAGTTTCATGAAAATCCGTCATGTAGTTTCAGAGGAGTAGTCACTACAAACATGTTTTTTAAAAATCTATTTTTAGATTTGGCGGCCATCTTGAATTTCACCTCAACATAAATTTTTGCTAGGATCAAGTAGACTTCAGTAGTTTCAGAGGAGTAGTGCTACAAAAAAAGTTTACGGACAGACAGACAGACGGAGGGATGGACGGACGCCGCACCACGGCATAAGCTTTGCTGATCTCTGATCGGTAGAGCTAAAAATCAACATTGCAATGTCTCCCTTCAAGCAAATCAACTGTTTTCTCATTTTTAGCAGTTTTCAGACTATTTTCCTTAAGTTCATATATAGCTCAGCAGCGAGCACAGTTTATTTATTTTCATAACAAGTAATCGTAATTTGTTAGGGACACATCATCAGCAAAAAAGAGAAGAGTAATATATATCTATACAGCATGTGTCTGTGCTTTATATCTTTAGAACCACAACAACTGTCACAAAATGACCCAAAATTTGCAAAATATGAGAACATTGTATGTGTATTATAAGTAAAATAAATACAATCTCTTTCGAAGATAAATACAATCAATTTACTTGAACATAAAGTAAAACGATATTTCCATTTTGAATATTCTCTCATTATATCTGATCCTTTCCAGTTTGATTTTTTTTAATGGACTATATATTGATAAGAAAAACAAAAATGCCCTTGGGATGATAGTTGAATCATGACAGACCTAATAACAATTACATATATTATTAATATGTCTGTCATTCAACTATCATCCCATGGGCATTTTTGTTTTATTTAGGAAACAGAGCTCTAGATAAGGATTTTACAATTTGGGTTTTTTATCCTTCATTTTTTAATATGTTTTTTTTACCCCAATTTGTTTTTCTTATCAATATATTATTGTTACCCTTTATTTGTACACATATGATTTTTTTTCTTCAATTACTGTATTATTGTAAATTTGCAAAGTTTCAACTAAATTGTCAACATATGTGTTTGTGTATGTTTTGTTTTGTCTGTGTTTCATTAATATGTCTGTGGTTGAATGAATCTCTATATTTGGCCTATTCATATTTTTTTATTGCAGAGATGTTGAGATTTTATCTTATTTTCAGTAGGTGATAAAATTTGTCTTACTCGGGTTTTATCCTAAGATTCTATAGTAAAATAAAAATCTTTGGCAGAGTTAAAAGGCGATAATTTTTAAGATTTTGATTTTGAAAGTACATGCATTGAATCGATTTGCATGAATGTGCATGAAATATACAGGGTTTTAAAAGAATCACATTGCAGATACCTTAATTTTAACAGTAAATTTGGTTGAGCATCAAGGAAAAAGACCGAGTTTATCACCTACCAGAATGTATTATGTATGTCTTATTTCTGGTCACTGATTGGTCAGTTTTTTTGATGATGCTCTACCAAAATTATGAATAGTAACCGATCTGACACAACTGTACCTGTCGTCGTGGTGTAAAGGTTTGAATGTCGGTTTAGTAATCCAGGGATCGTGCGTTCTATCCCAGCTAGGACCGAATTATATCAATTCTCGAAATTTCTCGAAGAATTTCACGTGAACAGTCCTTCAGATAAGACTTAAAACCGAGGTCAGCTCGCTAAAATGCCTAGTGCAATACTTTTTTGAATTGAATTGAATTCGGGTTTTGAGGCGCACCAACACATGAAAGGTTATATGGCGCCTAACAGGAATGAACATGCCGGGCTCATCCTCCATGTACATCAAGATAAAATATGGTGAAAGGGCCTAGAACCTTCTCACCCTGAACTTCAGAGTTGCTGCAAATTCTATTGTAGACAATCCATTTACGCTGGAGCCATGTTATAGTTTTTCTGCCACTGCTCTAGTGATAGTGCAATACTGCAGGGTAAATAAATGCTAAACATGCACAAGATCTAACACACAGAGGTATCAAGAGCAATTGCATCTCGTGTTATTAATCCAGTATCATTTTGTTTTTAGACCTGGCCTAATATTCATCAAACTTTTGAGCACACAAATTGGACTTGATTCAAAATCTCAATTTTTTAAAATCCAAATAAAAACAATTTTACAAGCAAATTACTATATTTACTTGCAGAAACGAGTAATTTTAAAGATAATTTAACAGGAAATGTCTGAAAATCACGATTCTTACCCATACTTTTGTGTTGATCGGGTTTGCAAAAAAATCAGATTTTGAGTCCAAGTCCGGTTCTTGTGCTCAACAGTTTGATGAATATTAATCCAGCTTGCATATAATATTTAAACAACAGCCAATAAAAAATTGGGGTTTTCATGTTTTCGTTGTTATTCCAGTATACGTATGTTTTAATTTATGACCGATGAAACAACCATTAGTAATATGTAAAAGTTATTTACTCTAAATTTTTCAAATAACTATTTTTATTACATACTTTCAAGTGCAATAGTGGATTTTATGATTAAAATAAAACCTTATAATTATTTTCATTGTTTATATTTCACATGTGAAAATATATTTATATTATATTTTCACTCAAAATGACGTCATGCAACTGTTGTTGTTTAAGTTGTTGACTTTACTGACGTCATTGTTTTGGCGCATTATAAATTTTCTGCACATAATAAATAGAATATTTGTTGGTTTGTCGTGAATATAGGATTTATTTTCATCTTGAAGTGAGAAAACTAAAATATGTTAAGTGAGAAAACTAAAATATGTTTTCTCACTTCTCAATGAAAATAAATTCTATATTCACTCAAAATATCTATGGGTGAACTTTGTTTTTCGAAAAATTTGGATCTTTAAACTAAATTTTGCATCTATGGGTGGGTGTTCAATTTCAAAGTACTATATGGGTGGGTGTTCCAATTTCAAAAATGTTATGGGTGGGTGTTCTATTTCAAAAGTGTCTTCCTGGAGTCCCATTTATGTTTTAATGGAAGAGACCTTAGTAGAACTGGACGGGTCTTCCACGGAACACTTGTGTCATCTGCCGTGGGCTTATTTCAGCAAGTATAAACTAACCATAAAATCTGAAGACAGGGTGCAATCCTTCATGAATAATGGAGCTTTTTTTTTTTTAAGTGTTAAAGTTTATAAAAAGAGGCATACATCTGCATTGGATAATTGATAAGGAAGAACTGTATAAAGATTCATGACTCTAGGTCAATATTTTGCCCAGTTATGAGCTAGGTTAGGTTGCAGTTTAAAGTTTTATGAAAAGAGGCATAACTCTGCCAAAATGAAAGTCAGAGTTATTGGACATGTACAACATCCCTTTGCTTATGATGAAGATGTGTGTGACGTTTCATGAACATAGGTCAAATACTTTTCAGGTTATGGCCACGGTTAGGTTGCAGGTTAAAGTGTGACGGACGACCGACAGACGGACGACAGACAAAGTGATCCCTAAGTGTCTGCCATGCTAAGCAGGCGACACAAAACCTAGTGGGACGCTATGAGTTTTAAAACACTAAATTTGCCATGTGTCTCTTTAAGAAATACGAAGCAAATCTTCCAGTCTATAACTACAGCTGGCAAAACCATGCACTATCAAATGGCAATATCAACTCAGTATACAATATCACCTGATTTAAACCTGTTAAAATACAGTTGGCAAAACTATTATCATTACGGATTGCAATATGCAACCTCCTAGTCTATTACGTACAGAACAACTTCATAATATAGTTGTAAATTGCAGGTGACTGAAGACAATTACAGAACAAACTCAACTAGTCTATTGCAGAACAAGCTCAAAATACAGTTGACAATTTTACGTGACTTTTAACACAATAACAGAACAAACTCAAAATACAGTTGGCAATAATGAATTGCATGTGACTTTAAACAGAACAAACTCAAAATACAGTTGGCAATTAATTGCACATGACTTTAAACACGATTACAGAAAAAACTCAGAATACAGTCGGCAATAATGAATTGCACGTGACTTCCAACACAATTACAGAACAACTTCATAATACAGTAACAGTTGGTAATTGCACATGATTTTTAACACATTTACAGAATAAATTCCAAATCATATAAATAGCTGGCAATATCCCTTTTTTTAAAAGTTAAACTAATTTTAAGTTAATAATAACAGAAACTTTATGACTTGAACATGTTTCCAATAAAAGTATATGAAACCACAATGTTTAATAAATAAAAGTATTTAAAATACAAGTTTTACAATGAATCCAACTATACAACATCTCCGAGATCTAACGCCCTCAATTCCATCATTTATTATTTATTACACATTAAAAAAAAATGCATAGATTAAAAGTTCCATATCTTCTCTAATAAAAGCCCCGCTTGACATTTACCCTACTTGACAGTTACAATGCTTGGCGTTTATCCCGCTTGGCATTTACTGCAAGGGCAGATCCAAGGGGTGCACACTCAGCATGCGCCCCAACTGTGCTGGGAGCGCCCCACTAAAATCTGAAAAGTTATGAAAATTCATGTCAAAAACATTTTTTTTTTTTTTACTTGCGCCCCCACTAAAAGATTTTGCCCCCGCAATCGCAAATGCTGTACCCACTCCAGTATTGTTTATTATAATAATGATGTTTTCTGATGTTGGTGGTGGGCAGGTATAATATTAGTCAATAGTTTTAAATATGAATGAAAAGTCGATTCTTTTTCACACAGAATTTATTCGGTTAAATAGAGGGTTAGTAGCCGTTTCATTAGAGCACTGTTTTAGACCAAAAAACTCCCAATTTTTACCACAAAAGCAGGGGATTTACATTTTTCCAGAAACAGAGCATTTATTAGAAAAAATACAGTATACTTTGGCTTAAGTTATCACTTGTTCCTGAGTTTAAAAAAGAAGTCTCTTCAAATAAACAATCTAATTATAAGAAGTAAACATCTTACAAAACAGACGCCAGAACTGATATAATATCCCTTTTAATAACTGAATTGAACTGAATTGGAGATTTCAGGTGCACCAACACATGAAAGGTTATATGGCGCCTAACAGGAATGAACATGCCAGGCTCATTCTCCATGTACATCGAGATAAAATATGGAGAACGGGCCTAGAACCGTCTCACCCTGAACTGCAGAGTTGCTGCAAATTCTTTGTAGGCACTACATTTACGCTGGAGACACGTTATAGTTTTTCTGCCACTGGTCTAGTGATTTTAATGAGATGGCACCTGAAACAATGCAGGGGTCACGATGAAGACCTTTAATGAGTATGAACAAAAAATGATAAAACAAACATGAATTTGGGGGTGGGTGGGGTTGGTGTTCTACCCCTTTGCCTTCCCCTCCAACGGGATCTGCAGTGGTCCTATTCATTTCCCTGTAACCAAATGGGTTACAGTGCTGAGTACTGAATTCCACTGGTCGAGTATCCAGCAAACGGAATCCATCTTTGATGTTACCTTAACGATGAAGATGACCCATTTATAACTCCTTCATGAACACTTACAAATGGCATTACCGAGACATGTATATACTGTAAGTCATCTCTCAATGAAAATGAAACCAAACCTGAAGCATTAGGCAATATGCTTAGTAGATGTTTTTTTTCAATCAAACATTCATATGCCTGTAAAATAGCATATAGTAAACCGTACCTGAGGGCTTGTTTTCCTTCTAAAACATACGATGTCATCATATGACGATATATATATAGGCAGTTACATTAATAAATGTACATTACATGACATTTTTGGAGTTACGTGATCCACAGAATCAATTTAATATTGATTTTTTTAAACTCGTTGAACAAAACTGATATGATAGACACAGTCACACATTATAGAATTTTATTCAACTCTTCAATAAATTATTAACCCTTAGCCTGCTAAGGGCGACTACAATAGCCTTTGCATCCATTGTAAACTCAGATCAGCCTTCGAGTAACTCGCAGGTTGATCAGGGTTTACAGTGTATGCTGATCAGTCATCTTCCCCCAAAACACCCCTTTGTCACATAAATGGAATAGTCGTAATTCAAAGAAAGAACAGTCCATTATATATATGTAGTGGGTTAAGGATTAAACAGGCACATATCTAAGATGATTCGTTCATGTGCGCTATAATCAAACTACAGTACAACATGTACTATAACAAGAACTCAGTTATATATACTGAAAGGAAAAAGAAACGCAACACGGGAATTTCCGCTATATATTGTATGTGCAATATGCTGCTGTTAATCGAATGGTACATGGCTACGTAAGATTTTTCCTTTCGGAAAAAAGGTCTAAAACAACACGTAACACAGTAAGTAGTATTCCTGCAAAGTTTCATTATTGACAGAGTACGCATTTGGCTCAAGCATGTGAGCAAACTTAGGATGCAAAATTTTGCAAACACTTTACGTTAAATACAGTATTGAACTGGCTCAATTTTTCAAAGAGGAACTTCAACATTTATGAATTTCTTGTTACAACGTGTACTATGATTAAAACTTCTACAACATCACAGTTGTGTCCTTTCTCTGACTAACAGCAACTCTTTTTTTTTTTACAAATCATTTTGGGATATCCTTGAAATATATATGGAATTAAGTGTGCAGTATATACAATATATAGCGGATCCCGTGTTGCGTTTCTTTTTCCTTTCAGTATATATCACTACTCGGTAAAAATAGAAATGGTCCAAGGGAAGTAATTCGGTATAAAACAAGTCATACAGTATGGATTTTCTTAACCTATATTTCTTTTTAATTGCTGATTGAAGACGTTTTTAAGTCTTTCCTTATGTAAGTCTATGTAAAAACATGCAAAATCTCTACATACAAACTTTGGACCCAGGGGTTGCAGCCATCTTTGACCCCAGGGACTTCAAATGAGCAAACTTGATGGACCAGGGGTTAGCGATCATTAATAATAATGAAGAACAAGAGAACAAGAGAGCCTGTGGATGCTTTACAAGCTAAAATGGCTCTTATATCAAGGGGTTTCATCATTAAATTCCTTTCAATACATTTTTACGAATGCAAAACACAACAACACCCTCAACCAAAATTTAAACCCACAACCCCATGCTAACATTAAAAAGAAGACTTTTTAAGCTTTCCCTATATAAGTCTATGTAAAACATGAAAAATCTTTATGTACAAACTTTAGAAAAATTAACAAAAGGAAAAACGCATCCAAACAGGAAACAATAATAAAAATGAAGAAAAAATTACAGTGGGATTTGAATCCACTGCCCTAGCTTTCCAGTGTACAAGAAGTAATTCGAAGATTTTTCTATGGTGGCCATCTTGGATGTCACTTTTAACTTATTTTAACAAATTTGAAAAACATTCCTCTATTGATCATCCATGTGAAGTTTGGTCAAAATTGATCAAGCTGTTTCTGAAACTTTGTACGTCTTTGTAAAACATGTGACCTCCGCTCTGGGGCGGGCCAAATGTGACCCCAGGATCACCATTTGTACAAGCTTGGTAGAGGACCATAAGCTTATAGTAAATGTAAAATATTAAACCTCTGGCTCTTGTAATTTCAAAGAAGAAGATTTTTTAAGTTTTCTCTATATAAGTCTATGTTAAACATTTGACCCCTGGGTCACCATTTGAACAAACTTGGTAGGGGACCATAAGTCTAAAGCAAACGCAAAACATTAAACCTCTGGCTCTTGTAATTTCAAAGAAGAAGATTTTTTAAGTTTTCTCTATATAAGTCTATGTAATACATGCAAAATCTTTATATACAAACTTTAGAAAAAACAAACAAAAGAAAAAACCACATCCGAAAAGGAAACGATAATAAAAATGAAGAATAAAAAAACCTCCCAACGGCCTTAGCTTCCCAGTGTACAATAAGTAATTTAAAGATTTTTCTATGGCGGCCATCTTGGATGTCGTGTTTACCTAATTTTAACAAATTTGAAAAACATTCACCTAAGGATCATCCATGTGAAGTTTGGTCAAAATTTAGCAAGCGGTTTCTGAGAAGAAGATTTTTAAAATAAATTCCCTATGTAAGTCTTTGTAAAACATGTGACCTCTGGGGCGGGCCAAATGTGGCCCCAGATCACCATTTGAACAAACTTGGTAAAGGACCATAAGCTTATAGTAAATGCAAAATATTAAACCTTGGCTCTTGTAGTTTCAGAGAAGAGGATTTTTTAAGTATTTCCCTATAAAAGACTATGTAAAACATGTGACCCCTGGGGCAAGGCCAAATGTGACCCTAGGGTCACCATTTTAACAAATTTTGTAGAGGGTCATAAGCTTATAGCAAATGCAAAATATTAAACCTCTGGCTCTTGCAGTTTCAGAAAAGATGATTTTCTACGTTTTTCTCTATACAAGTCTATGTAAAACATGTGACTCTTGGGGCAGGGCCAAATGTGATCCCAGGGTCACCATTTGAGGAAACTTGGTAAAGGATCATAAGCTTATAGTAAATGCAAAATATTAAACCTCTGGCTCTTGTAGTTTCAGAGAAGAAGATTTAAAAAAAAAATCCTATATCAGTCATGTAAAATTGTGATCCCTGGGGCACGACCAAATTTAGTAGAGGATCATAAGCTGATGCTACATATAATACATGAGCAAACTCTGTGCCTTGTGGTTTCAGAGAAGAGATTTTTTAAAGTTTTTTTCCTATATAAGTCTATGAAAACATGCAAAATCACAATATACAAACTTTGGACCCCCGGGGCATGGCCATTTTTGACCGCGGGAACTTCATTTGAACAATTTGATAGTCTAGGCGTTGGCGATTATTTTAAAAAACTGTCGAAATCTGTCCAGCAGTTCTTGAGAAGAAGATTTTTTAAGGTTTTGTTAATATATGGTAATGGCAGCCATCTTCAGTGTATTTGCCAGCCAATCGTGCAGCCGTCTTTTGCATGGCCGTTTTTGAAAAATCGCGGCCCATATTTGGAGGAGTGGGTGGGGTAAAAATATATATATGGTTTTTTTTGCTAAACATAACTTCACAATATGTTTATGTTTTGTATACATTTATAGAAGAAAGATGCTCTAAAATGCACCTTTTTCACCTTTATCTGTTAAAATAAATTACCCCAGAGACACCAAATTGTCGCGAATTGGCACATAATGCGTATTAGCAAATTATTTTGCACACCCTATTTGCATATTTGCACACCCAGTTCTTGAATTTCTGCCTAATACACTGGCCATATTGGATGTCGTGCTGACCTAATTTTAAAAATCTAAAAACAATTCATCTAAGGATCATCCATGTGAAGTTTGGTTAAAATTGGCCAAGCGGTTTCTGAGGAGTAGTCGTTTGAAGTGAAAGTTAACGACGACGGACGGACGACGGTTGACGAATGAAGAGTGATCCAAATAGGGCCAAATGGTCAGTGCAACCGTGTACTGGTATGGTAAATACACATTTTTTCTTTAACTGTTATATTTGGGGGCTCGTTAGAAATTCAGTGATACATACGCCCCCACCAGATTGAAATTTGTCTGTATTTTTAACTATACAGGAAAACCACTGCTTGCACGTGCACTAACCTCTGGACAATCTAGGCCATTTTATAACCAATTATTACCCTTGGTCCATATCTTATTTTAACCAGTATATTTCACAACCATACCCAACCTCTTGAAGGTCTTTAAATAACAATGTAAAAGAGGTCTCAGATTAATATGCGGCAATTTTAAATAGATATCTGATATCTCCAGCACATAGTTACATGATTTTCACACAGATGGAGAAAAAAATCCACTGTATTTCAAACCATCTCATTGACAAATAAATAAAAATCATTATTGAAAATGTTAAAAAGTGAAAATCTCCATAAACAAGTTATAAAATCTTCCTTTGAAGTAACATGAATATACCATGTATATAAAACTAACTAAACTGTTAAAAAAATCTCCCTTTGAAGTCACATATAAACCTGACTTAAAAAATATTAAAATTAAAATCTCACTTAAACATGTTAAAAGTGACATGAGTGATATACAATCTCTCTTAAATTATACATTCTGCCTCAAAACCAAAATTCAAAATCAAAATAATGATTTTGTTAATTCTTTACAGTTTCTATCTGACAAAATGATTATTTTTTGGTATTCGACGTCATTTTCCAGCACATTTTTAAGCTATGTAGGATGGTCGATTATTTTAGTGGCAGAGGCAGACCACCAACTGATGCCTGGGTAGAACCAGACGGAGTATTGTATACCTTCCGCCACATATAAGAATCGGCACTTTCTCGCTTACAAGTCAACCTCCCAGTGAGATTTGAAACCCGCAGCGGTGAGACTGTAGTGAAAATGGGTATTTATATATACTGAAAGGAAAAAGAAACGCATAATGGGTATTTCATCTATGTATAGTGTTTACTATGTTACTGCTAATCGAATGATACAAGGCGACATCAGGCATGTCCTTTCGCAAAGAAGGTTTAAGCCACACCGAACACACCAATGGTTACCCCTTTCAAGTTTCATTATCGACAGAATGCGCATTTGGCTCAAGCAGGTAGGCAAACTTAGGCTTTAAGCATTGCAGTCTCTTAACATTAAATACAATACTAAAATTGCTCGACTTTTTCAAGCGAAACTTAAACATGTATGCATTTCGTGTAACAAAGTATACTTTGATTAAAATGTCTACTACATGGCAGAGTTGTCCCTTCTATAATAAGTTGTAACTTTTTGTACAAAACACGTTGAGATATATATGGAATAACTACGTGAAATTAGGTGTATATAATAGTGCTGTATAGGCAATTTTGTGATTATGCGTTTCTGTTTCCTTTCAGTATATTTCACAAGCTCCATTTTTATACCTAATGTTTTTCTAGAACTGTTTTGACATTAAAGACACCGAGTAAAATAACTTGTATTAAAATATCTGGAGAAGAAAGTATTTTTCATAACAACTCTTCAAGAGAAATGAAAATTAAAACACCATAAAGTAATCTCCCTTTAATATTTCCAGATACTTATATTCCAATATCCAACATGCTTCAATTATATGACAAGCTTCACAGGTTTTAAGTTTCCAGAATCAGTACCAACGGTCTGATTTATGCCTGGTTCCTAACTATTTGCTGTGCAGGGTTTTACAACAAGTCATAAGAACTACTGATATTCTAACTAATGCCTGGTTTCCCAGCTAACAGCTGTGCAGGGTTTTACAAGTTTTCATAAGAACTACTAACATTCTAACTAATGCCTGGTTCCCGGCTATCTAAATTGTGGTGCAGATGTTTACAAGTTTTCCTAAATATTACTGAACATTGTTGAGTTCACTTGGAACTCTAGTTTGGCCTACAGTTTTAGGTATATAACAAGCCAGCATGGATACTTGTTTAATCAATCAGTTATACTCCCACCTTTACTTCATCAAACGGCGATTAACATAATACATAGACCTAAACCAGTTTGTTTTGAGACATCTTCGTTGATTGGCTAGAAGTTTACATCCGTGTTCTTCAGAAATATAGTTTGGACCGTGCTCCAATGCATGGTTGGAACTAAATTTGTTTCAAGTTAATTGACTTTGGTGTTAATTAGGATCGAAAGTCATAATTGACTGAACTTTAGCTGCATGTGAAGACGGTCATTCTAACAACCTAGTTCCTAGCTTATTGCCTTGTAGCTTTTTTTAACACAGTTCCACAACATGTTTCCCTAATCAGTAGTGACAACTAATGCTGATTATTGTTATAAGATTGCCTAATCAGTAGTGACAATTAATGCTGGTGCCCAGCTTAACATTATAAGGTTGCCTAATCGGTAGTGACAACCAATGCCAGTTCCCAGCTTAACATTATAAGATTGCCTAATCAGTAGTAACAACTAATGTTGGTTCCCCGCTTATTCTTAGATTGCCTAATCAGTTGTGACAACTAATGTTGGTTCCCAGCTTAACAATATAAGACTGCCTAATCAGTAGCGACAACTAATGCTGGTTCCCAGCTTAACATTATAAAATTGCCAAATCGGTAGTGACAACCAATGCCGGTTCCCAGCTTAACATTATAAGATTGCCTAATCAGTAGTAACAACTAATGTTGGTTCACAGCTTAACAATATAAGATTGCCTAATCAGTAGTGGTAACTAATGCTGGTTCCCAGCTTAACATTATAAATTGCCTTGTCATCAGTAGTGACAACAAATGCTGGTTAACACACTCGGACTAATGCCCAGTTTCGCACCATAGTTATCGCTACAACAATTTTCCTCAATCACCGCTGCTGCTGCTGCTGGCTGAGTCAGTTTCTTCGCGGAGTTGTCGCACAACTTTCTCGGCGAGTTCCTGAATAGTGGGTTGATGTCCGGAAGTGGTAAGCTTATTTACGATATGTTCTATACCGTGCTCTCGGAATGCTTGTAAAAAAATGGGATCTGGAAAATATAAGGAATGTAAATATCATTGTTTGAATGCATCAGCGTTATAAAAACCTGTTTGTAGTCAAATCTGAATAAAGAGACCATTTAAGAAAAGGCAACAAGAAATGTGGAAATTTTACGAAAACCAGATTTTCTATAGGATTTCCGAAAAGTTTCATTCCAATATTTCTTAAAATATAACCTCCCTGCACACCAAATTTCACTTGAATATCTCACTCCTAACTGAAGTTATTACCCGGAAAAACATTATTATATTTTTAGTAACGGTGACATGACCCCGACACAGTGACGTTCAAATGCAATCGGAAGCTTTCTTTCAATATCAGATACCTACATACCAAGTTTTGTAAAGGTACTGCCCAGAAACCATTTTTCTATTTTTCGAAACACTGACCTTGACCCCAGTGACCTCAGTTGCAATCCCAAGCTTCATTTCCATATAAGCCACATACACAGCAACTTTGCTGCAATATCTCATTCTTAACAGAAGTTATTGGGCAGAAACCATTTTTCTATTTTTAATAACAATAACCTTGACCTTGTCCCCAGTAACCTCAATGCAATCCCAAGCTTTCTTTCCATACAAGTTTCCTACACAGCCAGTTTTGTCACAATATCTCATTGCTAACTAAAGTTATTGAACAGAACCATGAGTTTGACTCCACCTGCCAAACGACATTCACCAATCTAAACATTTCCAAAGGAAAACCTGGTTAAAAATGCTCTCCGAACACAGTTTGTGTCTTAATACAGCTATAGTTTAGTTTAAAATAATGTAAATGTGAACTTAACGATGGTTTCAAACTAGAAATGTGTCCATAGGACACGGATGTCCCCGGTATAAGTTACTAGAAGTATGAATTCGCCAAAAAAAAAAAAAGGTACAAGTGGGAGAAGCAGTGGTGAATGGATAAAATAATAGATATACAATGCAATTATATGTGTTCAAAGTCAGTATATGCAACAATAAATTTGTATATGAAAAGATTCTAAAGCAAGGTGAGAAACCACATTAAGGAATATGGTTTCAAATGGTTAAAAAAGTATTTGAAAATAAGTATAAATAGGAATTTCTTGAACCGAGGAAGTCATCCGTAATTGACTTCAATTACATAGAATGTGGAAATAGCAAAAGATTCACTTTCTACAGATGTCTCTTTCTACATTTTAAAAACCTGTGAAAAAAAATATATACTTTCAATCGGCACATATACATTATTATATGACCTGAACACCTGGATAGAGTTTTGATAAACCGTTTTGTAGTGTAATTTTGTCGTTATTTGGAGGGTTAGTTTCTTTAAAAGTTTTTAAATGCACATCTACACATTCTGCTCTTGGTTTTCACCATCAAAGCTGCTCACACTTTCTCGTAATTTATATTGACATGTGTTATAATGATTTGATTTGTAAAAATGTCTATCAAAGACTAGTAACCATCATATAAATGGTGTGCACTTAGCATAATTCATGTTTGTTTCAGATCTCATGTCTCTGAAGGTGTGTTGACAACAACCACATTGCGCATGAACAATCGTGCACTTTCAAGTTTTTTTCCCAGTATTCAGAATAGAAATAGACCATAGGTCTACAGTTATTTAAAGAATACAAGATCACTGTATATTGTTTAATTTAAAAAAAAAATTGTGTATCAATCCAAATTTTAACCCTTGGTAGCTTTTCTGTGGCGGATTAAGTGACTCAGAGAAAATATTTGTTATTAAAATTAACGCCAATGAATTCAGTCATATCGTAAAAAAATATTTGTTTTGAATTACAATTTTAAATATAGATCTTGATCAGATGCCATAATATCAATACATATTAAAAAATATTTAAAAAATATTATTTTATGTACATTACCGTGAAGAAAAATAATCTGTTCAGTTCAAAAAGATAGAATTGAACTGAACTGAATGTTGTTTAACGGCTCATCAACACAGTATAGGTTATTTAGAGCCGCCCCAGAGAGGTGGAAGGACACATAGGAATCCGGGAACCATGCCCTACTCTTTTTATCAAATAGATTCTTATGTTTTTTGACATGCTCGGAGGATAGACCGATACACGGGACCGCCCAGTTTACATCCCCATTCAATGGACGAGGCTAATGGAAAGTGTCCTGCCCAAGAACACATCGAGGAAACATCGAGGAAACTCTGGTTACAAATCTGCCGCGCTACCGACTGCGCCACACCAGCCCTCTTCAAAAAGATAGAAAAAACTACCATGGTTACAGCTATTTTTAGAACATTATGCCAATACAAACAGCACTGAGGTGAGGGGCAGCGCAATTATATCTACTTATGATACACATTTGTCTGTGATTTGTATAGGAAATACTGGGAATAGAAAAGCTATATCTACTCGTTTGCTCCACTGCGAAACATCTCCCAGTGTGAGTTATTTCGCAGTACGGAATATTGCTCGGCCTTTTCCGTCAGTGGCGGGAATGCCAAATGACGTTCCGATTGTTTTGGATCCACTTGTTTTGTTTGTATGACGTAACATCGTCTTGGCATTCTCATGCAAACTGGTGTAAAAAAGAGGTTCTTTTCGTTTAAATCATCACAAAATATGTAATAACCAGCGTTTTTGAGATACCGGAAATATTTCGCTCAGGAGAGAAATTGCCCCGATATAAGAACTTGTGCTAAAGCACTCGTTCTTATATCGGAGCAATTTCTCTCCCTCGAGAAATATTTTCGGTTCTCAAAAACACTGGTAATTAAACTCTATATGATACACATTTGCCCAAATGGACTGCCCTCATTAATATTAAATGCTCCATATTTATTAAATACTGGATTTTATGATTAAAATATAATCTTTTTCGTTGTTTATATTTCACATGTGAAATACCGAAACTGACGTAATGCCGCTGTTAGACGTTATTGACGTCATTGTTTTGGCCCATTATGTTTTTTCTGCATAAGTTTCAAGGTTGTGAGTTTATAATATATAGAAAATTTGTTGGTATATTGTGAATATAGGATTTATCTTCATCTCGAAGTGAAAAAACTCACTTCTCGATTCTCGATGAAAATAAATCCTATATTCACTCCAAACCAACAAATATCCTCTATATACTGGAAAAAAAAAAGCACTGCATAATGGGTATTTCTGCTGTATATTGTATGTTTAATCTGCGGCTAATCAAATGGTACAGGGTGACATTAGGCCTGTCCTTTCGGAAAGAAGGTTTAAACAGCACCGAATACACCAATGGTTACCCCTTTAAAGTTTCATCATTTGGCTCAAGCAGGTGCATTTGGCTCAAGCAGGTGAGCAAACTTAGGCTTTAAATGATTAAAAGTCCTTGTCCTTTCTGTAATTAGTTGTAACCCCTCATTACGTGGTCCCTCCTTAATTCCATTAAGCGATGAAAGCGTATATTAGCAGGATTTTATAACGGATATTTCTACAATAGAACTCGTTTGTAAACATTTTTTATTGAACAAAGACGATGACCTGCTTAAAATTACCAATGAAATGTTTTAATTTTATGCAAGCCTTTTAAGCCGAAATTAAGGTTTTATTTCATACTCCCAGCCAACACCGTTTTTTTTAAAGAAGAGGTTGGATGGGGTATGGCAGTTAACACTCGAACCACGTAATGTTTTTGTACAAAACATGTTGAGATATATCTGGAATTTTACGTGAAAGTAGGTGTATAATATTGTAGTATATGCAATTTTGGTGTCGCTTTTTCGAAGAAAAATGCGATAAATAGGGATCACTTTGTCGTCCGTCCGTCAGTCAGAGCACTCTGTCCGTCACGAAAACTTAATGTTGGCTATAACTTACTCATTTCTTGATATTTTTTCATCAAACTTTTAATATATACTCATCATGACATGGCCATACTAAAATATAAAGGTAAAGGTCACACTGAAGGTCTCTATATGGGTTAAATATCATTTTTTTATTCACGAAAACTTAGTCAGGCCAGTTTGTCAAGGTCATTTATCTGGGTCCAAAAAACCTGCTATACTGAAAAAGTGCTGACAAGTGACACACGTGTTCCGTGGAACACCCATCTAGTTTGATTATGCATTTCTTTTTCCTTTCAGAATATTAAAGCTGCTTACTTACCCTTTAGTAGTTGTACCAAGGTCCAGAGTGCGATGTGGACAAAGTTTTGGTCATCGTATTTGAGAAATTTATCGATGTACAGCTTGACACCCTGTAAATTGTCTGTCTTCAAAGTTGTTGGAAGTGCTGGAGGAAGAAGAGTTCAAATTGCTTTTTATACATATTAAGGCTGGTTGGTGTTTTACGTTGTTTTCAGCACATTTTTAGGCTATATGTAACGGTCAATTTTTTATGGTGGAGGCAGATCATCCAGTTTTTCCTGCATAGAACCAGAACTGCACTTTTTCCTGGGTAGAACCAGTACTGTATACTGCTCGCCATCTGTAAGAATCGACAATTTTTCACTTACAAGTCCAGCTCTGAGTTGGATTCGAAGATGATATTAGGTCGTTTGAAGATTAACCGAATGTATTTTCATCTAAGATCGTTGGTGGAATGACGTTTTATTTTGTTGTCACTTTCAGCACATTTTAGGCTATATATGATGGTTATTTTATTTTAGGGTGAAGGCAGACCACCCACTTTTTCCTGAATAGAACCAGTACTGTATACCTCCTGCTATCCATAAGGACTGACACTTCTCACTTACAAGTCCAGCTCCCAATGGGATTTGAACCCGCAGCGGTGAGAGGCGAGGTTTCAAACGCTGCATCTTTACCCTCTTAACCACAGGGGCACTTTTTTTCATCAAGAACTTGGTAAAGAGTGTGAACCTGTGAAATATTCTTAAAAAATCTACAATGAAATGACGGGATTTTAACCTCCCGTTTGCACATCCTATTATGTTATATTGGGGCAACAACCTCAGAGGGAGATGAGATGAAGGATGTTTCCCCTGAGACGTACCTCCGCCAGGGAGTGAACCCATGCAAGGCAGAGGTCTGTAGCTCAAAGCAAAGGTCTTATCCACTTTCCTAAATAAAAAAACTTATACCTCAGGTTGGAATTCCTTATCTTTACCGGATACCCATGAAAGATTCTTATAATCCTGTATTTGCAACTAAAAAAAATTTGTTGTTGATTTTATAGGTTGTTATCCAAGATTAATAATATCAGATGTTCGCACATTGTGGTTTCCTTTCCCTTCAAACCATTCTTTGTGAGGGGCTTCAATTGTGGGACTAGAACCATTTCATTAACAATTGAGAACTATCTAGTTCAACTCTACTCACAGATCAAAGCCAGCTGTCCAAGCGTGCCCGCACTGTTGTATTGTACTTCAGTGTTGGTCGATAACGTTGCCATGGTGATCATCTTCACAAATAATTTTCCATCATGCATCTGGACAAGTTTGTACTTCACCTCATCTAGTAATGACAAATGTCGGGGAAACTTCAATTTTTATCACCAAAACCACCACAAATAAGAGGGGTGTTATAAAAGTTCAACGATAACACCGATAACCATAAGAGGGTTGTTCAAACAAGTGCATAGACAACACAAATACCAATTGTGGCCACTATTCAGAGTAGGAAGTGAATGACCCATAGTGATTAATTTCTGAAATTTTATTTAAATTTTATCTTGCTTATATAGACAATTACTTAACTGGTTGGATCATTTATAGTGAAATCCTTCACGAGATGGTAGGTGTGTGGTTCTTTTCACGTACAAGCGGATGTGAGCGAAAACCAACAACACGCCTACCATAAAGTGAAGGATTTCAATTTTCTGAACCAAGCAGTTAAATAATCTATTTATTACATTTAAATTGACTGTTTGCTTTGTTGAACAGATGACGTCGACCACATTTATTGAGGTCACGACTTGGCATCACAGTTTACCAATCGCAACATCTCTCAAGATTAAATATCTAGCCATGCGATTTTTATCATGAGTCATCGACTTATGTTTATGTGATCATATTCAAAATGGGTCTTTTTGTTGACATTATTTGGTGGTGCACATGATGATTATTCAGTTCAGCTCTTTCGGGTTTATGTTAGTTTCATCAAAAATGTAACATACATAGCAATATATAACGATATATCGGCTTTTTTTTATCAACATTATTTAAGTTTTATATTGAAATAATTTAAAGTAGTGTGCTACACAATAAATAAAATATTTCCCATTTTGAATCAGTAAAAATTAAAGTAAATGTGTAATCGTGCTTCAGCGGTGCTAAAACACCATTTACACAGTGTAATTCTTTATATTGAAATACTGAAAAACACTCTTCGTTTAAATCGAGATTTTAAATATCAACTCAAAAGGATAATACTAGAAGTTATCCGAGAAATAGCTAAATGTATTTGCGATCGTTTAGTTCATTTCGTTTCTTTTCAACGTTTAAAAAAATGCATTCATCGTTCATTCTTTTCAACGTTTAAAAAAATGCATTCATCGTTCATTTTTTAAAAAGATAAATGCTGAAAACAAACGCAACAAACGAATGCAAATGCATTTTTAAAATATAGATCGTTCAACATTCGTTCTGCGTTCGTTCTTCATATATTTGAGGTACTTGAATGCAATTCGGTCATCCTTAAATTTTTATTGGTTTTCTGTGCTCCAACCGACTCAATAAAAAGGCAGCTACCGAACCTTATTTTAATGCATTTAGGGGACTTTTTTCTTTTACATTTTTTAGGATCACATCAATATCGGTATAGATCTATATATTGATATTCTATTTCTTTATCCTGTTCATTAAAATCAATCTATACTGAAAACATACCATTAATGAGGCCACATTAATACAGATCATATGTACAATACAGATATTACAGATATGACGCTTTGTTTTATAACCTTCCTTCCAACTTTAATAATACTATAGGGCCGGGAAAACTACCTGTGTTTCTGGTTACTCAAACCGTCCCCTATTGTTTGGCGCCGCCGACCCTACAGTTTTTTTATCATTAAAAAAAAAAAAAGAAAAAAAAAAAGAAATAAAAAAAAAAAAAAGGAAAATTAAAAAAAAAAAAAAAGAAAAAAAAAAAAAAAGAAAATTAAAAAAAAATAATCAATAAATACAAAAAATAAAAAAAATAAAAAAATTCAAAAAAAAAGAAAAAAAAAAAGAAAAAAAAGAAAAAAAAAAGAAAGAAAAAAAAAGAAAAAAGATTTCCGTGTTATTCATGTTATTTGTTGAAAACAAACGTTTTAACTTTTCCTGAAAAAATGTCCCAGAGTAATGTAGTTATAGACAATGAAAGTGGCCAAATTATCACGTAGCACTAAACTTTTCTTCGAACATCTTTCAAAATATTCATAGATTTTGATAAGAATACATGCAAAGATTCATATTAAAAATAAATAGCAATATGGGATTATAATAGTTTTTCTAATAAGAAATTGTATAAAAAGACCATTAATTTCTGCACTGCCACGTGAAACAGATATACATTTCACAGTATCCTATATATTTGTTATTTATAGGTGTGGTTTTATATAAAAAAAATATCCAGAAGACTGAGAAGTGGTATAAATACTAAGCGTAATGTCAAAAATCAAACAAATATTTGCAATATAAAAGATGATTTTTGTGCGTCAGCATGATAGGACACTTAGGCTATGTGTCATTCTTGAATTAAAACTTAATTAAGCCCCTAGCAAAGATGCTATATATATTAAAATAGAATCCGATTAGTTTTGACATCCATGAAAAAAAAAAGAAAAAAAAAGAAAAGAAAAAAAATACCTACCTACCCTAATTTTTTCAACCGAGTAACCAGAAACACAGGTGTTTTTTTTTCTGGCCTAAGCACAAAGCAGAGTAAACAAATACTTTTTTTAAGGACAGCCTTTTCTGCAATGTTTTATTTTATTTTCAACACAATAATGGGTTTGAGAGCTGTAAATCAACAAAATCTACAATCTTCCTCTAGTAGTTCTTAGGTTTTATCATTTTGGTACTCAAGAGGTATGTGCATGGTATTATGTATATAAGGAAAATAAATAATAAAATAAAATAAAATCCTCACCATCATCTGCCATCACCGCCAATGCTGCTGTCACCTCGGCCAGGACAGAGGGCTTTGTCTCAATATTCAGTAACACTTCCGCCAGTTTGTCTAAACAACCGTGTTCTACCAACTCCTGCAGGCAGAAAGTAGCTTGTAGTCAATACATAGCCACATCAAGTTTGCACAAAATCAAGTAATCGAAACAGTCACTTTAATTTTTAGACAAAACATTTTTGGTTCAATGATCAAAGTTAAAAATACAAATAAAAATAATTATATTGTTTTCAAAAACGACCTAAGTGTTCGATTTCTGAAACAAGTTTATACTTCAGAAATTAAATATTTCCCGGCAGTGGATTTATATTGTGTGAGATCAATACCTGGTGAGCGGGACTTGGTATCGATGTGTTAATAGTCCCAAACACCAGGTTTTGATCTCGCACCATATAAACCTGCTGGAAATATTTTGTTTTTTATTTGACATGGGTTTTATGTAATTTATATACACATTTCACATTTTCGAGTTTGAACATAATACAAACACAAATTTCAATGTGTTGTTTAAACATAACGTCCGAAGTAGCAAGTGACATTAAAAAGTTTGTCTGACGCATCAACAATTGACGTTGAACGTTTATTTACAACATGACGTTGCGCAAACGACGTTATGCGCGAATAAATAATCGCTAGTGGGTGCTTTAATTGGCCTAATTTGCCAAGACCAATATCTGCAAGTAAGACATATGCATGATACGGTCTTGGCAGGCCGAGACTAAGTTTACTGGTACCTTAACATGATCTCCTACTGTCAGGTTTCTCAGGGTGCCCGCAGCATGTTTCTGCGCCTCTGGACTTGACTGGTCACACAATACATCACACAGGTCACTGAGTATTTCTGATGACAATATTGGTCCCTGCAATAGAAGTATATTCATATAATATGATAACATTTTCGGTTTTATGGACAGAAAGATTAACAAACTTTAGGCTAACACTAACACACTTTCTCCTCATACGGCACACAGTCAATTTTGATTATCACGGCAGCCATTTTTTCGAGGAAGGGTTTTCGGGCTTTATCACAGATTAAAACAGAAGTTCAACAAGATCTTTAACGTGAACAGGGTATAGCTCTCCCAGCATACGGGACCGAACGGCTTTACATCCCCTCCGAAGGATTTTTTTCGCAGTACGTTGCACGAGTAAGATACTGCGGGAATGCATTTGAAAACTCAGAAAAAGTGAAACCGCAGTTTTCTAGCCATGTACTCATAGCTTTTTTTTTTTTATAAAATAAACTTCACTATACACTGACCATTCATCTTTCTTTGTGTTATATAGAGAAATCATGTAAACAATTCTTCATGATGAGTATTTTAACATACCTCATTAGCTTTATGTATGGAGAGATTGCGTATACATGCCATGGCGGCAGCCCGTGTGTTTCGTTGTGAAGTTTTTATACATTTCTGAAGGGCAGGCAAGGCCCGGTATTGCACTATCAAACTCTGGTTGTCAACTGAAATACATTGATACATGAATAAAACATGAGTGCTTGTGCAAACTGTACATGTTGGATTTTAATACTTTTTTTGTTAATTTCTTGCTTTTACAGCTTTTAAACGAACATTAATCTGCAATGTCAAAATGTTTTCTGAATGATGAAGGTTGTCTGAAGTTAAGATTTATGTTGTTCAGTTCTTGCATTTATAGTCTTAAAAGGAACATTAATCTGCAAGATTACACGTTTTCTTAACAATGGGGATGTATAGTTTTAACTAGACGGGTGTTCCGCGGAACACGTGTGTCGCCTGTCAGCGCTTTGTCAGTACAACTAGGTTTTTTAGACAAAGTGATCCCTACGTATCGCATTTTCTTCGGAACGGCGACACAGAAATGCTTTGCATAACATTGGTTGAAAAGATATTTATGAAAACCTATACATATGAATCTGATGTCCTTCTTAGTCCCCTAGTTTGTAAAGGTTTCATGAATGCATAGATTTTAAATTGACCAGCTGAATGTTTTTCAGCATTTATCACATAACATGGCTTCTGGGAGAGTAATAAGCAATGACTTATTAATCGTAATACACAATTGTTTTTTCACAGTACTAACTGTTGATTATATTGCACCAATAATATATTCAAACCTAAGGTAGAATAAGAAGGAAACATATGAACGCAGACATTTTTATTTAATTATATGCAAGCAAGTTTAAAGCAAAAATTATACTGGATTAATAAATCGAGATGCTAATCAGTGTTCTGGAAATATTTTGAAAATCCACTTGCCCACTTGCCCAGGGCAAGTGGATTTTCAAAAGTCACTTGCCCTGTCCATAATGTCACTTGCCCCACATTTAAGAACACTAAATTGCCCCAAAAAGTGGCACTGTACCATTAATCGTGTGTGTTAAACGGGACGTACCACCGCATAATTTGGACCATTATACTTATATATAGTTAGAAAAAGAAGGGAGAATGTATTTTATTTAATAGTTAATGCATTGTATTTATTCATATAAAAAAATCAAATGGTTGCATTTTCTTCTTTTGTGTCTATTACATCTTTGTGTTACTTAAATCATAAAATGATGAGACAGTATACAAACTCATTTTATTCCGCCCTCCCACCCCACCAATCACCACACACACAACCCCATCATTTTTAATGACCATCCAAAAAAAATGCTTGGCAGCTAGTGTATGGAACTTTTAATGTCAGTGTGTACAATTAACCAGTTGACAGAAAAAAAAAGAAGCTATTGTATTCATTTAAATGTGTGACAAGCAAAGAAACAAGACAAAACATTATTAAAAATATTCACTTGGCCCCCAATTTCTGCAACCATGGTAACGATCCTAGGGCTTTGTATTTTAACTAAAGGGAATTAGATGAAAGCAAGAGGCATGAATAGAGGTTCTCAAGGAATTGTTTAAGAAGTAGTAGCAGTAACCTTATTTATCAAAAGCGAAAGTTCAGAACTTGAGAAAAAGGTTCCGTGATTGTTCTGAAATCGCAAAAACCCATGACATGCGCATATCGCTAAGTTATGCAACTAATTTGTGTAGTATGCACTTCCATATAAGTTTAATTACACACTATATCAATGAAATACACCAAATACCTCATAAAAACGCATTGATAAACGAGTGCTTCGAGTAAAAGAAATGTATTTTCGTTACGAAAAAATCTTCGGCAAAATTATCTAAACAAAAACATAACGTCACGTGGGTCTGTCAATCATTATTTTGACACATTAAATTTGCAAATTAAGAAAGAATTTTCTGATTTGATTGGTGGAAGGTCCAAATGACGTTCAGAGATTTATGAAAGTAGCTATGTTTATGGTTGAAAGGTCAAGGACATAATTGCCGCGATTTCATTGGCCGATAGACACACGTCTGACGGTCGTGTCAGGATAAATTGTGATACACGGTGTGAAATGCACGTGTGGCTTAATTAGGTTGTTTATTGAAATAATGCCACAAATTAAGCTGCCTGGGGCGAGATTGTTGATTGTACCGAAAGTTGTTTTGATCTTAATCGCTAGCGGCGAAAAACAGCGGCCAGTTTTATTCAGTTATCAAAATGAAATTCTGATATGGCTAGTTTGCCACTTGATTTGTTCTGGAATGGAAATGTCCATCGGGCAAGTGGCGGGCAACCAGATTTGCGAAGGTCACTTGCCCGCACCCAAAATCCACTTGCCCGGGGCGTCGGGCAACCGTATTTCCGGAACCCTGCTAATGTTAATTCTTTTTATTATATACCGATATCATTTTTCTATATGGTCAATGGTGTGACGATATAACTTTGCCAGAACTACTTTTTTACCATTTTTGTCTTTAATGGTACAGTAACTGTATTTTGCTACATTTCAACCAGCAAATTTTAACGGCTCATTTCAAAATCTGACAAATGTATTCATACGCGAGGCACCTTGTGTGTGTGTGTGGTGTAGGTGGGTGGGTTGGTGGGGGTGGGTGGGTGGGTGGAGGGGGGGCACAAGGTGTGTGTGTGGAGGGGGGGGGGGGGGGGGGGGGGGGGGGGGAGGTAAATATCCTTAAAAAATCACTGGTAGGTATATAATGGATAATCAACAGTCTCGATGTGATACAAAACATATCAAACTTGTTTTTTAACCAAATTACGTGTTCTCGTGGCATATTTTTCGTATCATACTGAGACTATTGATTATACTGTATATAAATACTTCCCATGCGTTCCTTTAAAATCAATAATACACAGTAACTCACGTAAGATCCATTAAATATTTATTAATTTTTAAAACAAGAACATGCCAGACAATTCTATATGTGACAGGATTGAGTAAAGAAAATGTCATACCATCAGAGGCTAGGTTGCGTAGAGCAAAGCAAGCTTGGCATTTCACCTGAAATGAAAAACAAATAAATCCAACTTGATGTTTTAATGTATTTCATGATTAAATATATCCTATGAATGCTGCACTAAGCATAAAACGGGTAGCATGCAAAGCCTATTGGTTTATTTATAGAACAGGTATTGTGTATGTAAACAAAGATTTTAGTGTTTCCTGTTTGCTGGTGGTCGCTTATTACCGGGGTATTTCGTAAAAATCCCTTTCCCATGTTGCAATGTACGTTCAGAAGGTCATTTGTATGCAAATGTGCTGACCTAGATTGCCGCTACATGTGAACACAGGAAAAATCAAAATCATGAAATATTTTGCATTTTAAAACAAACGAAACAAATACCTCCCGATTTCTTCTAATATTTTTTCCCTTTTTTCAGAAAAAAATAGCATGCATGTCTCAAAATTTATCAAATTTGCTTTTTTGGTGTCGTCTGCTAGTTTAAAGCTTCGCCATCTTGCTTCATAATAAATTAGGTCACATGTTCCCAATATGACCAACATCCGGTGCTAACATAAAAACATGCCAGGTGATTTATACACCGGTAGTTCTTTGTACCAGACTTGATGTGACCTATTTGCGGTGATAATTTTACAGGGAAAACACTTTAAAATTAGAAATTTGTTGATAGATATTGAAAGATAATAGATTATGCTATCATGATCCTATCACACATAGTCTTGAAATGTTATATTTTCGCTTTCAACTGGATGCATTTTATAACAAGTACACCGGTATATAGTGGAGCGAGCATAAAAGGGGCGCATTTATCTTAATTGGAGTGCAAGTTTGGAATTAATTGTTTCAATGAACACCTGTGGACATCGGGTGATTTAATGTAAATTTGTATCTCCGTTAGGGCGAATATAAACATATTGTGGCTTAAAATATGACATCTGAGCTGAATTGATGTGGTTATAGTCAACAACAACCTGCAACATTTGTTTTACATCATAACTGAGATCGATTCATCTCTGGTCAGTGAAATGCTGTGCAAACATCTGGTTATTTAAGTTTATTTTAGTTTAAATAATGAGTTTAATGAGCATACTAGATCTTCTTTTTTGGGGTTTTGCGTCATCAAACGAGCTTCAATTCAATGGCAGTGTCATCTAAAGCATGTATTCATAGCTGGCCTTATATTATATTTAGAGTTTGGATTGATAACCATTACGTGGTCCGAGTATTAACAGGGTTCCCACCCTTATTGCAAGGCCAAATTCAGAGACTTTTCAAGGACCTTTTTTCCAAAATTCAAAGACTAATATTCGCGCAATGTAATGCCCAAAACAGCAACAAATATTCTAGGAACGCACAACCAATAGCCATTTTGGGATGAACAGAAAAATCCAGAATTTAAGGACTTTCAAGTACCTTATCAGATTTTCAAGCACTTTCCAGGCCTTGAATTTTTTTTTTCAAATTCAAATACTTTCAAGGATTTCAAGGACCCGTGAGAACCGTGTATTAACTTTCATACCCAACCAACCCCTTCTCCAAGAACCAAAAACGGGGTTGGCTGGGGTATGAAATATAACCCTAATTTCGGCTTAACAAGTTTGCATATTGTAAATTAAAACATTTAATAGGAAACAAGTTATCGCATTTTTTCATTAAAACATGTTTTAAAACGTGTTTTATTGTCGAAATATCGTTATAATATTCTGATAATATAATCTTTCCAATCGCTTAATGGAATTACGACAAGGGTTAGATCCCTCATGGGTCTAGCAATCTTTATGAGAGAAAGCTATCCATGTGCCTGCCCGTGCACGAAATTTGCCCGGAGGGGCAACTGGTGTCTTCCTTCATCAATGGAAGCTGGAAAAGTTGCTATATGACCTTAGCTGTTAGTGCGACTATAAAATCTGACTCAATTCGATTTACAGCAAGTCATAAGGTCACATTGGGAAGTTTGGAGACTTTAGGATTCTTTCAAGGTAGGTTAGAAAGAGATATAGAAATCATTTAAAAGCCTCAATACAGTTATATACCCTCTCAGATCTTGACATGAGGAGCCGTATCATGTGCTCTATGACATCGTGACAACCGACGGCGACCATCATGGCGCGATGCTTCTCGTTGATTGCAAGGTTGCTCAGGGCGGCGCTGCTGTAGTACTGCACGTTGTGGTCGCTGCTCTGCAAAACCTGTATGAGTATAGGGATGGCGCCATCGTTCACTAGGTCCACCCTGTTTGATTCTGCAGAATATAGGAATCCATCATTGGTAAATGTTCACGATAAATTGGTGACTCAAATGCCACAAATTTGTTTTGTGCATTGAAGGTATGTGGAAATTGTCAAATATTACCTTACCCAGACGTAACTAGAACTATCAGTGTGATCAGTTTTTATGTGTATATGCAGTTTGGGAACAACTCATTGGAAACTGTTTGAGGAATGCAAGTAATACAATTTGTTACTGGACGGGACAAGACGGGACCGATGAGATGCGACAGAAATTGCGTTATTATTGTGACTAGATGCAACGGGATGTTATGGACAGCATGATTCCTGTACAGCCCACCCCCACTTAACTTAGTGAAAGCGGGGATATAATTATACACTGGCTCGTGTCTAAAACAATCATTGACAGAACTGGTAAATGGTTACATACGTATATATGTGAGACAAAACTTACAGGCAATGGTTACATACGTATATATGTGAGACAAAACTTACAGGCAATGGTTACATACGTATATATGTGAGACAAAACTTACAGGCAATGGTTACATACGTATATATGTGAGACAAAACTTACAGGCAATGGTTACATACGTATATGCGTGAGACAAAACTTAGAGGCAATGGTTACATATGTATATGTGTGAGACAAAACTTACAGGCAATGGTTACATACGTATATGCGTGAGACAAAACTTAGAGGCAATGGTTACATATGTATATGTGTGAGACAAAACTTACAGGCAATGGTTACATACGTATATGCGTGAGACAAAACTTACAGGCAATGGTTACATACGTGTATGTGTGAGACAAACTTAGAGGCAATGGTTTCATACGTATACGCGTGAGACAAACTTGGAGGCAATAGTTACATACGTATACGCGTGAGACAAACTTAGAGGCAATAGTTACATACGTATACGCGTGAGACAAACTTAGAGGCAATGGTTACATATGTATACGCGTGAGACAAACTAAAAGGCAATGGTTACATACGTATATGCGTGAGATATAACTTAGAGGCAATGGTTACATACGTATATGCGTGAGACAAAACTTATAGGCAATGGTTACATACGTATATGCGTGAGACAAACTTAGAGGCAATGGTTACATACGTATATGCATGAGACAAACTTACAGGCAATGGTTACATATGTCTATGCATGAGACAAAACTTACAGGCAATGGTTACATACGTATATGTGTGAGACAAAACTTAGAGGCAATGGTTACATACGTATATGTGTGAGGTTGAGTACAGCCCCTGCGGCATTTCTCTGAACTCTCAGGTCAGTAGACTGGACAAGTATGAGTAGAGGTGGGATCCCGTTCTCTGTAGCTATCAAGCTCTTTGATGCATCTGAAATAGATTGTTACATGTTTGTTCATTGGGTAATTTGAAGGAATTGTTTGTTACATGTTTTTTTCATTTTGCATGTTTGTTCATTGGGTATTTTGAAGGTTTTTTTGCTTATATATTGTTTTTATTTCATGTGCTATTCCAAGTAGTCATATTCTTTGTGCTAAGTATAACATTTCATTTAATTAGTAGTTCTAATAAATAGAGGATCTTAAACGAGTTCCCATTTCATATAAGATTTATGAAACGAGTTATGAATTATTTTAATTTTAATGATCTGGGTGAATTTGTAAATAAATAAAATAGTTTCAGTTAATAAACTTGCGTAGTGTTACAGGTTTAACTCAACCAATCAAACTCGTTCCAGGTTGTATTACACGTGTGTCATACAATAGAATATTAAATGGGTGTTCGACACTGCTAACAAGGGACGTTATGTGATAATATGTAATATTATGTATTAGCAGTGAAACTCTTTACCAATTCTTAGATCCTTATAAGTCTGTAAACCATCATTGTCCATACACAATTTGGCCACAGACATTTAACTTGTGTTCTATTGTGGAATAGCATGCACTTTATCTACAGGTGTAAATACCTGATGCATTTGAATTGGTAAAATGACACTGCATTTTTTTTGATGGAAAGGGCAGATCTATGAATAGTACTAGTAGGAGTTAGAATACACACACATGCATTACACTTGTATTTCATTTCTACTACGTAATACCTGTATAATACTCCACATTACCTGTAGTGGCAATGGTTACATATGTCATACATGTACATACATAATACATGTAATACCCTGTAATACATGCTGTAATACCTGTGCAGTACTCCACAGTACCTGTACTGTAGTGGCAATGGTTGAAATATACCCACATGTAATACCTATGTAAAACCCTGTAATACCTGTAATACAAGTGTAATACTCCATAGTACATCGAGAGAGGGTTGTTATATATCCACATGTATTACATTTCACTTCTACTCTATCATACCTGTGTAATACTCTGCAATACCTGTATGGTACTCCACATTACCTGTAAAGGCATTATGGTTAAAATACACCCATATGTAAGACCTGTGTAATACCCGGTAATACCATGTAATACCACTGTAGTGCTTCAAATTAACTGTAGTGGCAATTGTTGAACTACACCCACATGTAATACCTGAAGTGTGTAATACCCCATAAACCTGTGTAATATACTGTAATACATGTGTAATATACTGTAATACATGTGTAATATCCTGTAATACATGTGTAATTTTCCATATTACAAGTAGAGAGGGTCATTATACATCCACATGCATTACATTTCACTTCTACTCTGTCATACCTGTGTTATACTCTGCAATACCTGTGAAGTACTCCACATTACCTGAAGTGGCAAGTATTATGATACAATCAGATGTAATACCTGTGTAATACGAAGTGATACCTATGTAATACCCTGTAATACCTGTGTAATACTCCGAAATACCTGTAGTGGCAAGGGTGGTGATACAACAACATGCATTACACTGCACTTGTATGAAGTAATACCCTGTAATACCTGTGAAATACCAGTGTAAGACTCCACATTACCTGTAGAATACTCCACATTACCGGTAGTGGCAACTGTGGTGATAAACCCACATGTGATACCTGTGTAATACCCTGTGATACCTGTGTAATACTCTACATTATCATATATATACGCATTTTTGACCCGCAATATGCACAAAATTACCCTACAATAAAGCTCTCGAGAAATGAGCCGTATCAGAAATGCGGTCCAATACGCCAAATTTAGGTCATGTGACCAGGCCGAAAATGCATATCCATATTGGTCCGGTCACCTGACCGTTATTGGCCCGGTCACCTGACCGGGCCAATAACCGGTCACATGATCGTTACGAGTATTGGCGAAATTACATTTGTTTTACCCTTTTTTCAGGGCATAAAATATTTTATTAACCAACTAATCAATTATAAATGTGATGTTAATTCCGTCAATGACATGACGTAACCGAAGTGACGTCTTCTAACGTAAGTGACGTCACTAAAACCGTTAAAATGGATCCCGGCGAGAGGACGTTAGCATCAGTGGCTAACAGATTAATGATTCTAGACGGACTAATTTATGAGGGGCGGTATCGTGAAGTTAATGAAACTGAGACGGAAGCGTTTGTTAACAAAATGAGGAATATAAATACAGTGAAAAAGACAAAATCTGACCTCAAATTATTCACCATAACGTCACAACGAATGTAAATAGCGGATTTAAACAGATACTCAGTAAAGGTAAACGCTTTATCTTAATATTACAATCGTAACGCTTGATTATGTGTACAGTGTGTCATATTATTTTAAAAAGCTTAATCATTAAGAATAACCGATATTTAAACCTTTTTCCGCTGGTAAAATGGTGCACTCTGACGAGTTTTGGGAGAGACTTTTGGGGATAAAAAGAGCATAGCCTATCAGGAAAAAGGTTTTCGGTTGGGGTTTGCAGTGCCTAAAAGCAGCTACGCCACTAGAAACATTTTTTTAGAAAACGTAAAAATCTAGGCCTATATCTATTTGCAAATGTGTGATTTGGCTCATCGGTTCAACTGAAATTAATTTAATTCACATTAAATATATGATAAAAATAACATTGTAACGGTTTAATAAAGAGAAAATGCGTATATATATATATAAGAAAATGAGTATATATATGATAAAAGGTTTAAAACATGGGTGATGCATTATTGCCCATCACGTATTGGGGTCTCGGGCCGATATGTTGGGCAATAACGCATCACCCATGTATTAATCTCTAATTATCGGTAGTAGCGAGAGTGGTGATACACCCACATGCATTGTATTGAACTTCTACTACATAATACCTGTGTAATACTCTACATTACCAGTAGTAGCGAGAGTGGTGATACACCCACATGCATTGTATTGCACTTCTAATGCATAATACCTGTGTTATACTCTACATTACCAGTAGTAGCGAGAGTGGTGATACACCCACATGCATTGTATTGCACTTCTACTACATAACACCTGTGTAATACTCTACATTACCGGTAGTAGCGAGAGTGATGATACACCCATATGCATTGTATTGCACTTCTACTACATAAAACCTGTGTAATACTCTACATTACCGGTAGTAGCGAGAGTGGTGATACACCCACATGCATTGTATTGCACTTCTACTACATAATACCTGTGTAATCCTCAGTAATACTGGTGTAATACTTTATATTACCTGTAGTGGTACAGTGGTGATACTTCCATATGCATTACACTGTATTCTCTATTATGTAATACATGTGTAATACTCTGTAATACATGTGCAATACTCTGTAATACCCATGTAATACTCTACATTACCTGTAGTGGCAAGAGTGATGATACACCCACATGCATTACACTGTATTCTCTATTATGTAATACATGTGTAATACTCTATAACACCTGTGCAATACTCTGTAATACCCATGTAATACTCTACATTACCTGTAGTGGCGAGAGTGGTGATACACCCACATGCATTACACTGTATTCTCTATTATGTAATACATGTGTAATACTCTGTAACACCTGTGCAATACTCTGTAATACCCATGTAATACTCTACATTACCTGTAGTGGCGAGAGTGGTGATACACCCACATGCATTACACTGTATTCTCTATTATGTAATACATGTGTAATACTCTGTAACACCTGTGCAATACTCTGTAATACCCATGTAATACTCTACATAACCTGTAGTGGCGAGAGTGGTGGTATTCTCTATTATGTAATACATGTGTAATACTCTGTAATACCTGTGAAATACTCTGTAATACCCATGTAATACTCTACATTACCTGTAGTGGCGAGAGTGGTGATACACCCACATGCGTTACACTGCACTTCTATGTTGTCACTGTACAGAAGGGGTATGAGCAGCTTCAAGGCTCCACAATCAACCAGTATCAACCTGTTGATCTCTGAAATAGTGATCATTTATTTCAAGCAGCTATCCCACCAACATCAGACAACTTTTACAACATTTAGTACACGGTTTCTAAACTTACTGACAACGAGGAATATATACATATAACTTACACATTTTGAGAATCTAAACTCTGTAGGCACAATATAAACGTCTTTAACTACCCAAGTCAAATCCCAAAGCTGTAGTGTCGAACTGAGAGTTCAAAATTCATTTTACACATATTCAATCACAGGTATGTTAAGAACCCATGAATAAACATATGCTTTTATCTGGCACATATACATTATTATATAACCTGAACACCTGGACAGAGTTTTGATAAACGGTTTCACAATCTTGCCGTTATTTGGTGGGTTAGTTTCTTTAAGAATTAGTTCGCATTTTGTTTCATGTTTATTTATTTTGAAACGGCGGTAGTAAATGACAATTCCATAAAGTGCATAAGCACAATATTTGATGAATGGCTTACTAGAGGCTTACTAGTTATCGCCACTGACTTTTGAAAATATGGACATTTCGGACTGAGTAACCTGACTCTGATTTCTACATGTTTTTGTTATAGGTTTCTGACTGGACAACGAAACGATGGAACGACAGACAAAAATGTAAAATAATACCATTATCTGTCAATTTTAAGTCGGATACATAGACACTCCAAAAAAATCTGATGTACCTGTACACCCTTTTTCCAGGCAAATTATACAATATACAACCTTGTTTAGACCTTGGCCTTAAACACAAACAGTTACTTTATTCTCAGTTGGGTTGAAAGATGATGTGCAATACATTGTAAGGATACAAGCAACAATCAAACAGAGCAAGCAATTAACGAAGAAATAAAATATGACTAAAAGAACATTTAAAACTTGTCAAACTGACATTACCATATTGATTTTGGATACTGTAAAGGACTGTGTCAGGCTCAATCAATACTGTCAAACACAAATTAGCCCTTTGGTGATAACTTAAATATCAGATATCACAATAAAGCTGTCGTTTAATTGACAGCAGACATCTTTATGATAGCAGTAAATTCTGCATACGATAAGGTTACAGCTAAAATACAATCAAGTACAAGTGATAGTAATATGCGCTGAGATGTTATAAATATTGTCCTGAATAATAGATGGTTCCCAGCACTTATACTGGATAATATTTCCAGAGATGTTGTAAATCTGGTTCCAAGCATTGATCCTGGATAATATGCCCTGAAATGTAAATCTGGTACCCAGCACTGATCCTGGATAATATCCCTAAAATGTTGTAAATCTGGTTTCCTGCTTTGATCCTTGATAATATGCCCAGAGATCTTGTAAAATCTAATATGCCCTGAGATGTTGTAAATCTGGTTTCTGCTTTGATCCTGGATAATACGTCTAGATATGTTGTTTTAAATATGGTTCTCAGCAATAATCCCGGATAATGCATCCTGAGATGTTGTAAATCTGATTCCCAGCACTGATCCTGGACAATATCTCCTGAAATGTTGTAAATCTGGTTCCCAGCAACAAAAAATCATGGATAATGCGTCCTGAGATGTTGTAAATCTGGTTCCCAGCACCGATCCCGGATAATATGTCCTGAGACGTTGTAAATCTGGTTCCCAGCACAGATCCTGGATAATACGTTCAGAGATGTTGTAAATCTGGTTTCCTGCTTTGATCCTGATAATATGCCCAGATATGTTGCAAATCTGGTTCCCAGCATTGATCCTGGATAATATGCCCTGAAATGTTGTAAATCTGGTTCCCAGCACTGATCCTGGATATGTCCTGAGACGTTGTAAATCTGGTCCAGCACTTATCCTGGATATGCCCCGAGTTGTTGTAAATCTGGTTCCCAGCTCTGATCCTGGATAATATGTTCCAAGGCGTTGTAAATATGTTCTCGGCTTTGTTCCTGGATAATACGCTCCAATATGCTATACAATTGTGGTCAACATTAGATTCATCTAGAGCTTCTTGGCTTAAGTGAGAAAGTACTAAGGTGAAGGTGCAAGGAGTTCACTTTGTGGACAACAGTCATCAAAACCTCATCAAGAATCGAATACATTACAAGGTTACAGGCCTCAAAAACCAGACATAAAGTAAGAACTGTCTGTGTGTGTGTGTAGTTCGAAGGTTTATAGACCGTCCGCCAACTAACACGACAAGTTTGTGTCTCAAAAGCCAGACATAAAGTAAGAACTTTCTTGACTTAAAAATATGAAAGAAAGCGTAACAGCTGGGTAGCTGTCTGACAAAAGCACATATCTCGCTGTGGTTGTCTGCTTGTTGTACATGCTGTGACATCTGGTTACAGCCTTCACTATACCATCAGCTGATTATCTGACTCCATTTATTACTTATGTAAACAAAATCAAATATGGCCTAAAATGTGCTAAAAATGGCATAAAATACCGTTCCTATAAACATTTCAAACAAACATTCAATTTTATATCGATTAATATCTGGGATAACTGGTTGTTGTTTTGGTGTGAATAAAAAAAATGTAAATAATAGAAAAGTGGAAAATAATTACTGAATACCCACTAATAAATGCCCCCCATTTCTGTTTTCTAAAGAAAATGAACTCACAAGTTCTGTATTAAAAGATGTTACTGGTAGGCTATAATTAGGATTTAGCGTTAATTATAGTCCGAGTTAGCGTTAATTATAGTCTGAGTTAGAGTTAATTATAGTCAGAGTTTAAGAGTTAATTATAGTCAGAGTTATCATTAATTATAGTCTGAGTTAGCTTTAATTAGTCTGAGTTAGCGTTAGTTATAGTCCGAGTTAGCATTAATTATAGTCTGATTTAGAGTTAATTATAGGCCGAGTTAACGTTAATTATAGTCTGAGTTAATGTTAATTATAGTCTGAGTTATTGTTAATTATAGTCTGAGTTAGCGTTAATTATAGTCAGAGTTAGCGTTAATTATAGTCTGATTTAGGGTTAATTATAGGCCGAGTTAGCATTAAATATAGTCTGATTTAGGGTTAATTATAGTCCGAGTTAGCATTAATTATAGTCTGAGTTATTGTTAATTATAGTCTGAGTTAACGTTAATTATAGTCCGAGTTAGCATTAATTATAGTCCGAGTTAGCATTAATTACAGTCCGAGTTAGCATTAATTATAGTCTGATTTAGAGTTAATTATAGTCCGAGTTAGCATTAATTATAGTCAGAGTTATCGTTAATTATAGTCTGAGTTGGCGTTAATTATAGTCTGATTTAGAGTTAATTATAGGCCGAGTTAACGTTAATTATAGTCTGAGTTAATGTTAGCATTAATTAGTCCGAGTTAGCATTAATTTTAGTCTGATTTAGAGTTAATTATAGTCTGAGTTAGCGTTAATTATAGTTTGAGTTAGCATTAATTATAGTCTGTAGTCTGAGTTAGCGTTAATTATAGTCAGACTTAGCGTTAATTATAGTCTGAGTTAGCGCTTATTATATTCTCACATGGAATTTAAGCATTTTATATTGGTATCATACATTTTTTTAAAGTAGAGCATGTTTACATTTTGTTTATATCTAATTAATATTAGGTTTTCTATAGTTAAAATGATCTCATGGAAACGCCCCCTTGTGTAAAAGCACGGCCAACGGGAGTATTTAAATGGTGGTATACGGTACATCTGGATTTTACTAGCTTATACCGCTACATCATTAGCTCAGAAGGGAGTCCGGTACTTACTGAGATTATGTGGACATTTTTTTTCTCATTATTTTTTTTGACAGAATTTGCTGACCCCACCCCAATTCCGGCGTTGAGTGCAAAACCCCTCTAACCTCAAATTCTGGAAGTTCTGGATAGGCATGTGCAGTTGATTATCTGTCAAATGAGGATGATAATTATCAGAGGCGGGTTGCAAAACCCCCCACCACACCTCACAAATCTAAAAAATTATAAATATTCATAAGTAAAAAGTTGTGCCCCTGCCACTCCACCCCCACACACAGACACTGGCTAACCCCAACTTTTAAAATTGTAGAGCTATGACAATGCATGTGAAAAAGCATGTTGTTGTTTTGTGTGTGTGTGTTGTTTTTTTTAAATTGTGCCGCAGAGCCTCCTAATCTCAAATCCTGTATCCACCTTGATATTGTGTTAATTTGTTATTGTATTAATAAAATTATTTTTTTTGACTGAATTTGCTGACCCCACTCTCACAAGTTCTGTATTAAATGTCGTTACTGGTAGGATATCTGACTTAAAATTGACAAACATAATGAATGAGCCAAAAAATAACCCTTTGTTCACAAGGAAATTCATTCGGAACAGTAACAATGTGCTATCCCAGGTTAGAAATCAGAGTTAATTTCTGCACTTTCATCAGATTCCATTCAAAATATATGGCAGAACACCCTATTGAGATATAATGACACTTTTTCAATTTTGAGCCAGAGGGTTTTTTAAACTATATATTCCATTAGGTAGTCCGAGTATTAACTTTCATACCCCATCCAACCCCTTCTCCAAGAAGCGAAAACGGGGTTGGTTGGGGTATGAAATAAAACCTTAATTTCGGCTTAAAAAGTTTGCATATTGTAAAATTGAAACATTTAATATGTAATGTTAAAGAGGTTATCGCATTTTTTTCAGTAAAACATGTTTTTAAACGTGCTTTATTGTTGAAATATCTGTAACAAAATCCTGCTAATATAAGCTTTCACATCGCTTAATGGAATTAAGGCGGGAACATGTAATGCTTCTAGAAAAACCCCTGATGTTACCCCTTTAAAAAGCACATTCTGTCTGTAATATGTTAACCAATGAATTAACATCTGCTTCCAAACTTTAATTGAAATTTAGCTCCACAATTATAGATTTATATATATTTAGGCCAAACAAAACAATCTGAGTTTCCGATTACTTTCTTGATAAAATTAGGTAGATTTTACAGCTAGAAACATGATTTTAGTCGAGAAACCTTCTTTCGTAAATATATGTGCGCATAACTTTTTGTCATGAGCATATACGGATGTACGGACGATATACTGACGAGGGTAAAACTTTACACACGTTCCATTTTTGGTGACAGGGCATATAAATGTTTTCTTGTATATATTTTTCTTTCAAATTAAGTCTTTAAATTATGCTCACGTAAAAAAGATGGGGATGATGGGAAACCAGTGCTGCATACATCACACAAACAGCTTTATTTCATCTTATGTAAATCACGAATATTGTCAGAGATCAAGCGTGTGAGGAAAGTAAAACAGCATACACGCAGAAGATATTTTTATAACCCCACCTGGCTCTATCATCTACACATGTTACACTGCGTCACGACATCTGTTCCATTCAGAATATTTAACTACATCCACCTCTGAATGCCACTGTTCTATCTTTTGTAAGAGATTTGATTTTGTCTTCTATACTTGGAAATCATGGAAACAAACAGCAGCATTAGTCATAAAGAAAAATGAATAATAAATAATTAGGATATTCTAGATGCGCAATTCATAATATAGATGCATGTAAACAAGTCTATATAATATAACCTAGGTTCAATGAATGAAAGAATGAATGTTCTTTTACGGCACGTCCACACATAAATAGGTCATATTGTGCGCAAAAACTGATGAAAGATAAAGAAATGAGTAAAAATTAATGTAAATATATAAAAATCAAACTATTTACAAATAAAATATGATATGCTTTACGTGGTCCAAGTATTAACTTTTATACCCCATCCAACCCCATCTCCAAGTAGCAAAAACGGGGTTGGCTGGGGTATGAAATAAAAAATAAAAAATCGGCTTAAAAAAACGCATATTGTAAAATTAAAACATTTGATAGTTAATTTTAGAAAGGTTTTCATCGTTTTTTTTCAGTAAAAATGTTTTAAGTGTTTTATTGTTGAAATATCCATTATAAAATTCTGCTAATATAAGCTTTCCCATCACTTAATGGAATTAAGGCGGGACCACGTAATGGGTAGTAATACATGTATAAACTATATATGTAAATCATCAAATGCCCGTCAACGGGTATATAAACAAGTAAATATATATAAGAACATATTATAATGATTTATATACATGTAGTCTGATTTCTTTCAAGAAGTAAATCGTTACCAAGTGAAGAACGTCCAGCCATATTTTCAGAAAAAAATGTCCAAATCCACAAACGTTATTAAAAGGGACACACGGCAATCATTATTTTTTTAAAAACTCACGGCGTCCCACTAGTTTTTCTGCATAACTTGCATTTGTTCTATCATTAATATTAATTATAAGAATAGTATTAAGCAATTTTGTTTTGCATATTATTGATTTTTGATATTATTGCACCAATAATATATTAAAACGTACAGTATAATAATAAGATAATTGAATACTTACAATTTGATTTATTTAAATGTAACCAGGGTAAAAGTAACAAGAGGTCAATGACCTTGAAGCTCTACTGATTGATTTTGATTTCAGGAAGTAGTCGCTACAAACTGGTTTTTTGAAAATCTATTTTTAGCCGTGGTGGCCATCTTGAATTTCCGGCCGACCTGAAATTTTGCTAGGATCAATTAGACATCAAGAGCAACATTCCTGTGAAGTTTTATGAAAATCCGTCAAGTAGTTTCAGAGGAGTAGTCGCTACAAGTTTTCATTATATAACTCTATGTAAACAAACATGGCCACTGGCAGCCATGTTTAACGTCGAATCAAAATAATGTTCGACTTGAATAACCATCATGTCATGCTGATCATTTTAGAAAAAGTCCCATATCAATATCACTTATAGTTTTCAAGAAGTAGACGCTACAAACTTGTATTTTGAAAATCTATTTTTAGCCATGGTGGCCATCTTGAATTTCCGGCCGACCTGAAATTTTGCTAGGATCAATTAGACATCAGGAGCAACATTTCTGTGAAGTTTCATGAAAATCCGTATAGTAGTTTCAGAGAAGTAGTCGCTACAAGTTTTCATTATATAACTCTATGTAAACAAAGATGGCCACTGCCAGCCATGTTAAATGTCGAATCAAAATAATGTTCGACTCGGATAACCATCATGTCATGCTGATCATTTTAGAAAAAGTCCCATATCAATATCACTTATAGTTTTCAAGAAGTAGTCGCTACAAACTTATTTTTTAACTGTGGCAGCCATCTTGAATTTCTGGCCGATCTGAAATTTTGCTAGGATCAATTAGACATTAAGAGCAACATTCCTGTAAAGTTTCATGAAAATCCGCCAAGTAGTTTCAGAGGAGTAGTCGCTACAAGTTTTTACTATATAACTCTATGTAAACAAAGATGGCCGCTGGCAGCCACGTTTAACGTCGAATCAAAACGATTTTTGATAAGGACCAACATCATGTCATGCTGATCATTTTAGAAAAAGTCCCATATCAATATCACTTATAGTTTTCAAGAAGTAGTCGCTACAAACTTGTATTTTGAAAATTTATTTTTAGCCGTGGCGGCCATCTTGAATTTCCGGCCGACCTGAAATTTTGATAGGATCATTTAGACATCAAGAGCAACATTCCTGTGAAGTTTCATGAAAATCCGTCAAGTAGTTTCAGAGAAGTAGTCGCTACAAGTTTTCATTATATAACTCTATGTAAACAAAGATGGCCACTGGCAGCCATGTTTAACGTCAAATCAAAACGATTTTCGACAAGGACCAACATCATGTCATGCTGATCATTTTAGAAAAAGTCCCATATCAATATCACTTATAGTTTTCAAGAAGTAGTCGCTACAAACTTGAATTTAAAAAATCTATTTTTAGCTTTGGCGGCCATCTTGAATTTCACATCAACATGAATTTTTGCTAGGATCAACTAGACTTCATGGGCAACATTTCTGTAAAGTTTTATGAATATCCATCCAGTAGTTTCAGAGAAGTAGTCGCTACAAATAAAAGTTAACGGACGGTCGGACAGACGGACGGACAGACGGACGACGGACGCCGCACCACGGCATAAGCTCTGCTGATCTCTGATCAGTAAAGCTAAAAAGTCCCATATCAATATCTCTTATAGTTTTCAAGAAGTAGTCGCTACAAACTTATTTTTTAAAAATCTATTTTTAGCCGTGGTGGCCATCTTGAATTTCCGGCCAACCTGAAATTTTGCTAGGATCAATTAGACATCAAGAGCAACATTCCTGTGAAGTTTCATGAAAATCCGTCAAGTAGTTTCAGAGAAGTAGTCGCTACAAGTTTTCATTATATAACTCTATGTAAACAAAGATGGCCGCTGGCAGCCATGTTTAACGTCGAATCAAAACGATTTTCGACAAGGACCAACATCATGTCATGCTGATCATTTTAGAAAAAGTCCCATAGCAATATCCCTTAGAGTTTTCAAGAAGTAGTCGCTACAAACTTGTTTTTTAAAAACCTATTTTTAGATTTGGCGGCCATCTTGGATTTCACATCTACATGAATTTTTGCTAGGATCAACTAGACTTCATGGGCAACATTTCTGTAAAGTTTCATGAAAATCTATTCAGTAGTTTCAGAGGAGTAGTCGCTACAAAAAAAAGTTAACGGACGGACAGACGGACGGACGGACGACGGAAGCCGCACCACGGCATAAGCTCTGCTGATCTCTGATCAGTAGAGCTAAAAATGATACTGGATATATAAATCGAGACACCCATTTCAAACACTTTAAGATTGCCGTGTGTCCCTTTAAACATTGAAATGTCTAAAATAACTGCTCAAAACATATTATTTCAAAATTGTCAAAGTTTTAATACAATTATATATTCTAAAATTACTCAAATATTACGTCAATGATGATGAAAATGATGAATTTTAGAAGAAAATCGTTACCAAGTGAAGAACGTCCAGCCATATTTTCAACGAAAACTGTCTTTACCCGCCCAAATCAACAACATACAAATGACCAAAATGTCTAAAATAAGAGCTCAACCTCAAAAGCAAAAAGCTTCGTACAATTAAATGACCATTGCTTGAAAAATTAATCCATTAGTTATTCATATAAATGGTCGCTGAGTAGGAAAACCGCTACCGAACAAGATCATAAGTAACAAGTCTTACTGCTTGTTCTCACAATTTTCAAAATGGGGGTCTTTGTGTACCGATCGAGAATTTGATTATGAAATATCTCCGTGATTTTGTATTACAAAGTAAATCAAACACAACAAAAACCAAGACACTTTAATTAACAATCTCCGAAACAATAATACTAGAGCATTGATAATAATTGATATATTTGCGATATTATCACGTTTATAATTATTTATTGGAGACATCTCCGTGACATTTTCCAACAAAAATGGCCGCTGAAGTCTCGTGACGGCAATGAATTTTCGAGATTTCGTCTCAGTTCATTATTACAGGTCCTGATGGAATCGGGCGTAAAATAGTTAGATTAACCCTGAGTTTAATTAATAGTTTATACCTGGGCCATAAAGAGCAAAGTTGCTGACGGCCAGTGTGGCAGCCTTCTGTACCTCCACATCATGCGACTTCAACAGCGCAACCAATGGCGTAGCTACTGCGTTTGTAATCGGCACTTTCACTGAAATTACAAATTGAAATCACTTAGGCCAGAGTATTTTTTTTGGTTCTCAGATTTTATTCGGAAAAAGTTCCACAGTAGGAGGGAAAAATAAATCTGAACCTTTATAAGTGTGATCTTCTATTGGTGTTAGTCACATTGTAAAACATAAAATGGACCTGAACAAATTTATATAACATCATCTTCTGATTTTATGTTAATTTTTAAACATGATAATTTGGTTGTTTGAAATGTGTGACCAAATAATTAATAACGGATACTTTTTAAAACATTTGTTTGTGTTTTTTAAAATGATTTTTTTTCCCTTCATTTTTGCAAAATTTAATGTTGGAGGGTTTGAGAAGCTAAAAATTCAAAAAACCTGGCCTTATGCATTGATATCACTTGTGGATTTTCGATCTCCCCAAACAGGAAAGAAAAGAAATAATGTTTTTTAATGACAGATACAATATATTTCCTGAAGAAGTTGATGACGGTCTTTGAAGACTGAAACAAGAAAATCAATAAAGTTGTCATCATCATTTCCCAGCAGTCGGCATTGGTTGTGTGCCCTACTCAATTTATTATATACTTCCCAGTGAAATTGTGGATTGTATGGTCAGAATAAACCTTATATTCTCATTGTTTATATTTTCTAGAAATGGAACTACTTTTTTCTACATTTGCTTATAACAGTCATAATTCGTGTCAAAGTTTAGAACTATATTCTATGCGCACTAAATATATGTAAATCGCCTCACGTGCTGACGATACTATATTTATCCGCGAATACGTTAAAGGGGAACTGTCGGAAACAGTTTGGTAGTGTTGCATGATAAAAAGTATATAATAAATAGAATATTTGTTGGTTTGTCGTGAATATATAAGGATTTATTTTCATCGTGAAAATATAAGTTTTCTCACGTGAAAATATAAGTTTTCTCACTTCTAGATGAAAATAAATTCTGTATTCACTCCAAACCAACAAAATGAATATCCTTTATTTATATCTATTTGTGTTATTATAATTTCAGATTTTTTTTTTTTTGTAAAATTGGAGTATTATAATGGTTGCTCAGCTGCAGTAACTTACATCATATAGAATAGAGTATGTTTGATAGAGAACAACTGTTTTATAGTGATAGTATAGCCGTATCAAATTTTAATTAAGTTTATTTGTATTTCTGTGTGATAACCAACTGATTTTAAAAGGTTTTCCATAAATACTATTTTTTCTCTATTCTGAGTAGCAAATGTGCCGGTTTTTAAGGATAAAGGAGAAATCTGATTGTACATGATTAAAAAACTTGATTGTACAATCGATATTCAATCGGTTATGGTTTTCCGATTATCGATAGTAATTTTCCAGTCCGATTTCCAACACTATTCTGCACTATTATGATTTTCAAAAGGCGACAGGAGACGTAAAAATACTCACTTTTCTCACTCACTTCTGAGTAGCACAGGGCGGCAGACCTCTGAAGGTCTGTATTATCTGAGAAAGTCAGAATGCTCAGGGCTCGCACGTGGTCCTCGTCCAGCACGGGGATCTTTGTCTGAACTAAAATATAGAGACAATCAAAACTGATCTCAAGGGATTTTACTATTATTACAGCTGGATATTTGTTTCCGATAATATTGTGTATGTTTTATTTTTCTATAAAAAGATCACAATAAGTTTTTTTCCAAACAGAGTCCAGTGGACTAAAATAGATCAGGACAACTGAGCTTATCAGATAACAGGTAACCAAAGGTAATGTTTAAAAAAAAATCCAGCTATATTAGTTTGTTTGTTTGTTTGTAGGGTGTTTTATGTCATTTTCAACGCATGTAAGGTTATATATAACGGTCTCGCCATCCGTAAGAATCGACACTTCCTCACTTACAAGTCGAGCTCCCAGTGGGATTCGAACCCGCAGCAGTGAGAGGCGAAGGTTTACAACGCAACGTCGTTAACCATTCTGCCACGGAGACCCCAGCTATTTCAGAGCCAGCATTTTATTCACGATACTTCGCAACAAAGTGTTTGGAAAATAAAAACGGACAGTGTCTTTAAACTTAATAAAACAAAATAGCATCTATATATCTATTACATCACTGGCAACAAATGCATTTATAGTTGCGTAATGATCCGTGTATCAAAGATGAGTGTGTGTGAGACTTCATTGGACGAACACAATGACACTTCATGCAATATACATCATTCAAGGATCTGCAATCAGTTCAATACCCTATCTAATGAATAGGGCATGCATGGTAAGACGAAACTTCTTTCTTGCATAATGGCTAAGTATATCCACGTTTTACACGAGTGATGGAAAGCCTGATCTTACACATGGGTGCAAGTAATTGTTGAGAATGTCAACAGTTGCATGACGTCATTGTGCAAATAAACATGTGAAACCTTTGTAGTTGTAGTTGGCGCCGTCACCGCACAAAATGTCAGTGAGAACAAGTAATGCCCCCGACCTTGATCTCTAAGTCTGACCTTGAACTTGAAGTCTGACCTTGAACTTCTGATTAACAGTTGTGTAAAGTTTCATGAAATTCCCTTCAGCACTTTCAAAGTAAGGGCTGCTACACTAATTTGAAAAACCAGTATTTGACATTTGACCTCAAAGCGTGACCTTGACCTTTGAGGTACAGACCTGATTTTTGCACCTAACACAGTCCTTCTCAATGTGATAACTTCTGTGTGAATTTCATCAAATTTCCTTCAGTTCTCTCAAAGTTATGGCTGAGACAAGATTGTTACGGACAGATGGACGGACGGACGAACGGACGGACGGAAGAAAAGTGTGAATACTGTACGACACCCTTCAGTGGCATAATACCAGTAAATATAATCAATCATGAGTATTTGAATCGGATAGGAAAATTCCAACCCTTTGTATAACTGTTTAAATTAAAACTTTTGCAAATCCCTTTGTTGGAATTCCTGATTTTCACTGGATACCCATGAAAGATTCTTTTACATGCTTGCTTCAAAGTAAAGTTAACAGAATCATTGTCTGTGATGTATTTTCTAGAGCTCATAGAAACTGATAATAGCTTGTTCATTTTACAAAATTTAATTAATGCAACAAATTACAGCAATAAAACATGAGGCATGACTCATCAAAAACCTGAACTTAAAGGTGTAATATCAGCTGCATATAAGCTACAGAATAATAAAGCGTGCAGTAAAATGTATGTGTCATTATTTCTATATGGCATCAAATGCGCAAAAACATCTATTATATCAAACAATGATTGAAGATCTCTCCTGTGATGTTATTGAACCACGATTCTCAATGACGATTAATGGACATGAACACTACAACACGAGTTCAGGGTCTCATTTTACGAGAAAATTGTGAAAAGGCTTAGACCTGCAGAGTTTGGGAAAAAGAAGCGCGAGATGACAAAATCGGGGAAAAAGTTGCCATATTTTCATTATTTTCGTGGATTTAGGTCATTTTAAGAAAAAGCTTTTATTAAAATGCATGCTTTTGGTATTTTATTAATTAAGTATTAAAATAAGCAATATTTTTTTGACGTAAAATGGGAAGTCTGTCACTTTCTAAAAAAAGAAAAAAAAAGTTTTTTTTGTTTTTAAATTGGGAGTTTTTTTACCCAGAATTGGGAAAATATGTATACATGAGTTTTTGTAATTGGGAAGAGGCCAAATTTCCCCTCTTAAATAGGTCTAAAAAAACCTGTACATTAATACTGCCTTCTATACACGACCAACAGTGATATATAATTACAATGCACAGCTTGTTTCAAAATTTAAAAAAAAACTTAATGTGTTTGTCATTTACGGTGAATTATTGTGTAATATATCACGGTTTGGAGTTCAATTGTAAACAATAATTTCACGAGGCCAAAGGTGATATATTACATTATATTTTAAACCGTGATATATAATAAGATAATTCACCGTAAACAATGTTTTATTTCTATTCTAATACCCTTAAAATGTGAAAATAACGCACATATCTGAAATCTTTCGCATTGCCTTGCTTATTCTCCTAACGTTGCAAATGTTACAGTGATATATCGTTGAATATAATCTGATATTTTAAACTAGGCTATATAGTGCGGGTGTATTAGAATATTGATTATTAAATACAATTCAGATACAATTCAACCAGGCATTATGAAGTTCCTAATTAGGTCCTTCAGGATTTATACCCAAATTGCCACTTTTCCCTTCACACAAATCAAGATGACCAAAACCACATACCATCTTCCAAATATTGTAGCAAATTCTGCACAGCGCGTCGTTCATTATCCAGAAGTATGCTGCTGTACCCCGACTCCCCGTTAAATGTACTCGAGCGCCGACTATTTCCTGATGGAGCCGAGTAACAGCCACACGTGATACAGTACAGGCAACAATCCAGAAGCTTCTTAAGAAAGCTGATCACCTCGTCGATGGGATCCGGCTTGGGGCGCTCAATCTTGATATCAAACTGCTCCATGATCGCAGATGCCTGGAAAAAAAAACGAACAAAAACTTACTTTTATCATGTTAATGGATATTTTAAAATATAAATTATAGAGATTTACTTTCAATTTTAGAATTAGGATTGCAAATAACTCAGTTTTTTATTATACACTCAAGTGATATGAAAACGCAACACGGGAATTTCCGCTATATATTGTATGCACAAAATGCTGCTTTTAATCGAATGGTACATGGCTACGTAAGACCTTTCCTTTTGGAAAAAATACTAAAACAACAAATAACACAGCAAATAGTATTCCTTCAATGTTTCATTATTCACAGGGTACGCGTTTGGCTCAATCATGTGAGCAAACTTAGAATGCATCATTTTGCAAACTATTTACGTTAAATACAGTACTGAACTAGCTCAATTTTTCAAAGAGCTACTTCAACATTTATGAAGTTCTTGTTACAAAGTGTAGTGTGAATAAAACGTCTACAACATCACAGTTGTGTCCTTTCTCTAGTTAACTGCAACTTTCTTTTTAAAAAACATCTTGGGATTTCTTTGGAATATTATGTGCAATTAAGTGTGCAGTATATACAATATATAGCGGAAATTCCCTTGTTGCGTTTTCATGTCACTTGAGTGTATATACCAATGAATAAATTAAATGGAGTTTCATGTCCCATTAACGCATCATTCTAGGTTATATAGGGACAGCAACCTCATAGGGAGATGTGATGAAGGATGAAGTGAATGTTGTTTAACGGCTCGTCAACACAGTATAGGTTATTTAGAGCCGCCCCAGAGGGAAGGGAAGGATACATAGGAATCCGGGAACCTGCCCTACTCTTATTATCGAATAGATTCCTATGGTTCTTTAACATGCTCGGAGGAGAGACCGATACACGGGACCGCCCGGTTTACGTCCCCATCCGACGAACAAGGCTAAGGGAAAGTGTCTTCCCCAAGAACACACCGACGGAACTCAGTGGGATTGAACCTGGGGTCTCCGGTTACAAATCCGCCGCACTACCGACTGAAGGATGAAGTTTCCCTTCAGACATGCCTCAAATGACTAACGTTACAAACAACTTGATTATAAATTTCCTTTTCTTAATGATACATGGGAAATGACAGGTTTGAAGTGAAAGGTCTCACAGCCAAAAGTAACTAACAATATGGTATGGCATCCAGGTGTGAAATAACAATTAATCAACATACACCTGTGGTGAAAATACATATTAACAGCTTTCACAAAATATACAATATTAATAAAACTAAATTTACAATGTGACACAGTGACATATATATATACACGATATAGACTGTTCAATACTTAGTACTTTTTAAACCAATCACAGAGCCTCCTCTGGCCATTTTTTTCTTGCGCCACCACTTGCGCCAAATGAATTGAATTGAATGTTGTTTAAGGGCTCATCAACACAGTACAGGTTATTTAGAGCCGCCCCAGAGAGAGGGGAAGGATACATAGGAATCCGGGAACCTGCCCTACTCTTATTATCGAATAGATTCCTATGGTTCTTTAACGTGCTCGGTTGATAGACCGATACACGGGACCGCCCGGTTTACGTCCCCATCCGACGGACGAGGCTAAGGAAAAGTGTCTTGCCCAAGAACACACCGACGGAACTCAGTGGCACCACGGAGGATTGAAACCGGGGCCTCCGGTTACAAATCCGCCACGCTACCGACTGCGCCACGCCAGCCCTCTGTGCCGAATGAAAAAAATGGCTTGGGCCATTAGAGCCAAATGGCTCCAATTTCTCCAATTTGACTCCAACTTTTTTCGCCAAATGAAAAAAGTTGGAGTCAAATTGGAGAAATTGGAGCCATTTGGCTCTAACGGCCCAAGCCATATTTCTTCTAGAGTTTTATGCATAAATTTATTTTAAATGTGAAAATAAGAGATTTGGTTTATATCTGGTACACTAAGGTGTGAAATGAATAAAAACAAACAATATTAATAAAAAATATGTTTTCGAACCCCCAAAAAAATATATCTGGAAAGTTTCTACATCGCATGTTTGCTTAAATCAACTTAAATTAACCATCACCAGGAATCATACATAGAGGCTTTCATTTGATTGTTTAAGATGTGTAGGTAGGCCTTTATATCAGTAACAAGTTCAGAATCTACCGTTTTTTTCGTATTTACGGAACCGCGAAAACCCATGACATTCGCTTATCTTTACGTCTTTTTTAATTTATTTGGCTGCCATATACATTAAAAACATATTCTGGCAATGAAATACACATAAAACCTCCTGGAAACTGATTAATAAAAATGTGTAAAATGTTTGCATTTTTTTGTGAAATCTCGATATTATGAATGAACAAAAACAAAACAAATGTCACGTGTATCTAGTCTGAGTCATGTATAATATGTAAATAAGGTGTTGATTTGTGTTTGATTGGTTAGAACCTGATTGGCAAGATATTATTCAGTGGTGTAATACTTTATGGTTGCAAGGTGTTGCATGAGACTTGATTACCCCCGAGGCGAAAATGACAGTCATCAGTTGTTATTTAGGGATTAAGTTAATTACCGGAAAACTAAAGGTTATCAGCTTTGTTTGTTTATTTAATGTTAAGTGTTCGCGCGTGGTAGGTGTCAATTGGTTAGTTATGTTGTTTTAGACTACATTCAATGTACACTCGTCACGGTGATTAGTGGTCTATTTGTAAAGGCAGGCCGATTATAGTCTCGATCATCCAGACCTCTCGCGAGACTTCTCTCAAAGAAGTCCAAACGATGGTCTGGACTCACTGTTCTTTAAAAAATTTGACATCAAAACGAGGTGTGTACAAAAAAAAATCACCGGCCTCTGATTGGTCAACTTCAGTTTGTTATGGAAATCCGTGGGAATCACCCCCTACGTCACGACGGCGTCAAAAAATACGTGAAGTTACGCGCAATGTTGTGCTATAAAATTACTCCAAACACACGATTAATGCCAAAAAATAAATTTTAAACATCATTTTGTAAGATTATATTATGTTTTTAGAGAAACTACAATAAAACGAAGTTTATTGTATATTTAATAAGGAAGTACACACATCCCATTGGAACTAATGTTGCGCGTAATTGAACGTGCACTTTGATGTTGCAATCGAAATGACGTCACGTCGCAGTCAGTTTTGACGGTTGGCGCCGTCTATCGGTCAAACTTTTTAAAGAACAGTGAGTCCAGACGCTCGCTAGCGCTCGCAGTCAGCTTGAGTGTGTCTGGATGATAGAGACTAGGCCGATTACAGTGGAGAAATTAAAGTGTGTTTTTTTGGCAATTTCGATGTCGCAAAACACTTTCGCCAAAGTTTGAAATTTAGAGCCATTTTCTTTTTTCTTTCGCCATTGGCGATGCCCAGAAGAGGGCCTGAATCAGATGTCTCAGAATTTCAAATATCATTAAGAAACCGTGGTCGGACGCTACGCTTCCTCCCTTTCGGTTTCTTAATGGTGAAGATTTCTCTTCATTAAGCTTCTATCCTATCCAAAGAAATTTCCTATTGTTCCATTCACATAGCAAATATGTTCTTCGAAATACAAAAGGCCTTTAGGTGCATGACCATGCAGTACACAGATACATCAAAGTGCATATATACATGTATACAAGGCATAAGAATTAATATTTTGTCACATATAAAATATGTGCAATCAAATACATTCGTACTAGTAAAAATTAACAAACGGTTGATCGAGTCAAAGATTATTTCTTTTGGGAGCGCATGAAAGCGTGTATTTTAAACGGACACAGTTTATCAAGCATTTCCTATATGGTCCACCGGAATTCCAGTTTCGGTACACTGGAATGTGTCGGTCCACTGGAATCAAGGTATTCCAGTGGAATTCCACTGTTTACATTATCCAGATAAAATATGGAAAATGGGCCTAGAACCTTCTCACCCTGAACTGCAGAGTTGCTGCAAATTCTATCGTAGAAACTCCATTTACGCTGGAGCCTCGTTTATTGTTTTTCTGCCACTGCTCTTTTGATGTGAGCGAGATGGCATCTGAAACAATGCAGGGATCATGATGAAGACCTTTAATGAACATGAACAAAAAATGATAAAATGAACATGAATTTGGGGAGATTCTACCTCTCTGCCTACCCATCAAAAGGGATCTGCAATCGCCCTATTCTTTACCCCGTGACCAAACGGGGCCCCCGGGAACCACACGGGGCGATTTAATGTATGACGAGTATAATTAAATTACAAAGACAAAGGAAACACACAAGTAACATATAGAAAAGTACAAATAAATGCCAGAAAACTTTCCAGCGTCTCTATTTATTCCATCTGTCTAAAATAATGACTGAAGTATTGATCTAGTACGTGCGGTCCCTGACTTTAGAAGTATTATGGCTGCGGTTAATAAAGTACTGCCTGAACTTTTAATCTTTGTGATCATTAGCAAAGTTAATTTCGGCCATCAGACTCGATCAATACCAGTTAAAGAGACTGGTATGTACATGATGTATACATGTATGTATGAGGTTTATCATCGCTTTTAAAGATGAATGGCCACCCTTTTTGTAGTATTATCAATTAACAAATTTAACTCTTAAACATCATATGAACATTTCTTGATAGTCTCGGACAGAAACATTATATTCAAAACCGCTACTAAGTTGTATGTAAAAATCATTTGCATGGTGTAGATACTACTTTTACTACTGCATGACTTCACAGGGAATTGAGGTAAATCTGAATTTTATAGCTGCACATGCAACTATTGCCAGATAATTGATAAATACATTTATCTGTGGATTAATTTACCTGTTCAAAGTTTTCTACATCATCAAATACAATCTTATTCTTGCTTTTCACAGATATTGCAATGTGTGAATTGTAAATATCTAGTGTTGTGTATTGATTTTGATTTAAAAAATCATGAACATGTTCATGAAACAAAACATGGCCGGACAACTTTAACAATCTTTCCGTGATATCTAAGGACATGCATTAAATGCTCAACGTTATAGCGCTGCCACACTGGAATATCTCTGCGGCTTAAAAGGGTGTGAGGCAATCTGAAAGTGTACTGATTGGTGTAAACCAAATACAAATGAAAACCATCATATATTTTAGGCCAAAAAAAATACCTGTGTTTCCGGTGGCTAAAACTTTTTATGAAAAAAAATATATATATATTTTTTTTTATTTGTTCTGAACAATGATTTATCACAATATATCGAGGTAAAGTGACATCACTACGAACATTTCAGCTGTATCACCTTGTAAGGGGTTTATGAGATAAATACATATAGAATCTCACAATATCTTGCTCCAAAAAAACAAAAAAAATGCCTACCTACCGACCCTATTTTTTTTAGAGCCTGCAATAGGAAACACACTTTTTTTTTTTTTGCCCTACATAACAACATTTTTTTGAACTTACATGTTAATGATAAGTTCTCATTTTTATTGCATATATAACCATCCGAGAAAAGTATCAAGATACAGAGGAAAACTGTTATTATTCATAAGTACTGATTTATGTTAAAAAATAATTTCAATATTACGTGTTGTCACAATTCTAGATGTTTATTGATAACATTCTAATTAAAGCTAATCATGCCTTATATTTATTTAAGCCTTAGGTAGTATAATTATGTCATCTCAATTCATTCATTTAATTGTATATATTGTAACAGTTAACTATAGATGACTTATAGGCCCATTGGGCCAGGTGCTATTTATTTCCTTCTGCACTCTGATTGTATTGTATATTATGCATGTCACCATAATAAAATATTTACTTTCTTACTTACATTATGAACGTGTTTAGTTTTGTACAACATAATTATGCACATGTGTTAATTTAGGCTGTATTTGTACCAGTGCAAGCACCCAGCTTACTCGGGTTAAAGAATTCTTAACGCTAGCTCACAGAGTGCAATTTTATAAAACTTTTATTCAGCCTCATTTAGACTTTTGTTATATAATATACCAATGAATGTTTCATGTCCCGTTAACACATCATTCTAGGTCATATTGGGACAGCAACCTCAGAGGGAGATGTCTTGCTATAAACAATTAAAGGTGTTATTACAGGTTCTAATATTTAATTTCCAGCAGGTTAAATCTATATACAAACACTGTGAGCAGTCCTGTATAATATTTTATTGTCACATGGTTTGAAAAATCACTGTCTTATAAAGAATCGCAATCTTATGGAGAATTTAAGTTTCCCATTTCATATAACGCGCAATTAATACGGATTAATTCAATATAATGTCCAACACACAATTTATATGGATTAACTTAATTTAGTGTCCAACACACAATTAATACGGATTAATTTAATGTCCAACACACAATTATTAAGGATTAACTTAATTTAATGTCCAACATACATTTATTAAGGATTAACTTAATTTAATGTCCAACATACATTTATTAAGGATTAACTTAATTTAATGTCCAACACACAATTATTAAGGATTAACTTAATTTAATGTCCAACACACAATTATTAAGGATTAACTTAATTTAATGTCCAACACACAATTATTAAGGATTAACTTAATTTAATGTCCAACATACATTTAATATGAATTAAATTAATATCATGTCCACTGTTACAAATTCATGAATCCAACTTTGCCAAATCCCAATTTGCAAGCAATTATAATAACGATAACGAATGTATATATCTTTAATAATGAATTAGCATCATTCCACAGATTTGCACAACCTCTGCATGAGTTATGATATATATACACAATAGTCTGTTCAATACTTTTTAAACCAATCAGATGTCTCAGAATTTCAAATATCATTAAGAAACCGCAGTCCGTCGCTAGGCTTTTTCCTTTTAGTTTCTTAATGGTGAAGATTTCTCTTCGTTAAGCCTCTATCCTATACAAAGAAATTTCCTATTTAGTCATTCCTTTGTTCCATTCACATAGCCAATATGTTCTCTTCGAAATACAAAAGACCTTTAGGTGCATGACCATGCAGAACACAGATACATCAAAATACATATTCAAGTATGTAAACAAGGGAATAAATGGCAACATAAGAAGTAATTTTTTGTCACATATAAAATTTGTGCAATCCAATTCATTAGTACTAGTAAAAATTAACAAGTGGTTGATCGAGTCAAAGGTAAAAAAATATTTCTTTTGGGAAATGAAAATACATGAAAGCATGTATTTAAAAGGGATATACAGTTTATCAAGCATTTCCTATATAACTGTATCTAAAGAAAGATGTCCACTGGCACATTGTAAAACATAAAATTGACCTGAACAAACATGACAAATTGATATAACATCATCTTCTGATTTTACTTTAATTTTTAAGCATGATAATTTGGTTGTTTGAAATGGGTGACCAAAAAATTAATAACGGATACTTTTTTCAAAACATTTGTTTGTGTTTTTAAAATAATTCTTTGGATTTTTTTTTTTTCCATAAATTTCTGCAATATTAAAGATCCTAGGCCAAGTTGACATATACTTGATATATTACTATTGTAAATGTTTATTAAAAACGGTTTCCGAATGATTCCAACTTGTGATAATATATAAAATTGTTAAAAAACGTGCTTTTGATGACTTTTTTTATTCGGACATTTTCGTCCCCATTCGGTAGTTTCCGAGAGCACCTGGCGTGTGACGTCACACCTACCATTGACCTTCGCGACATGTCAGTCACTGATGCGCTGATATCTCCCGCGGATACATCATTTTGTGAAATCTTCGTGTTTAGTGTATTTTATTTCGTGAGATCAGGATATATTTATTATTTGAAATGGTGCACTGTGTTGCATTTGGATGTAGTAATACAAGTGACAAGGGAAAAGGATTTTTTATCTTTCCAAAAGACCCAGTCTACCGGAAGAAATGGGTGGAGGCCGTTGGTTCCAACCGCCTTATTGATGGAAAAATTGTGCCGTTTTCGCCGTCATCAGCATCACGATTATGTGTTAGACATTTCGAGGACGACAGTTTTGTACACCCGCCGTCGGTTATGAACTCAGTCGGCGTTCTGTTCAAGCTGTCACTTGTCAAGAACGCTGTGCCAACAAAGTTTCCGGAGACAGAGGTTTTTCGAAAGACTCCCGATTTCACTGAAACATTCGGTCCTCCAAAAACGAAAAGGAAGACGCATGGTGCATATGAGAAAAGAAATAGAAAGCATGTAAGTAACTAGACGATGTACATCTACGGTGCATTATGTAGAACTCTTAATTTACCATAAACACTGTCATGTCGAACGCTGAGTTACCCCACCCACTTTTTTGTAATTGAGTATGTTTTGTTTTTGTTTTGTTTTTTCAACTCCTACTCAATAGTATGTAAATAACTTGTTTCGAAAAATTATTTATGTTGAAGTCACTCATCACATCAGTCATATATCTGTGATGACAATATCATTAGATGAATGGGTGTTGAGGAAGTACTTCTAGAATTCATGAAAATCTCGGGTTGTGAACAGGGGGACGGGATAGCAGGTATACACAGGGGAATAAAAATTTTCAAATTGAATTCCATCCCTAGTGCTAGCCATGAGAATCATAGCTCTTATGGTATTTACCTAACATAGCTGTAAGAGCAATGATTCTCATGGCTACCCTAGAACCAAAATAACTGGGTACCATAAAAGCGTGCATGATAATATTGATTGCCTGTCAATCGCCAACTGTGTGTCCTCGATAGCGCAGAGGTTAGAGCACTGAAGAGCTAAGCCAGTCAGAGATCCTGAATTTGAGGTGCGATTTTTTTAACGTTGTGCATCTCTGCCCAACTTGCCCCTGATTTGGTCAAGTCAGCCCCCAATGTAGAATTATATAGTCAAATCGGCCCCCTAACTTGTCCACACTTTATATATTATTTGTTTATATGTTGCTTAAAACATATATGTAAAAGTGGTTTGCATTACATGAAATTTATCCGTAATATCCTGATGATATCCTTTGAATAAAGAATTAAAAAAACTCTTCTGGTTAATCAACAATTAATTATGGTTAATGTAACAGTTTCAATACTTGTTGGGAAAAAAGAAATGTTTTTCAAACGTAGTTCTTGAATATTAAAAAAAAAAAGTAAATGCATCGGTTATTTGATTGTATCGTATCATTCAATACAGTTAAACGTCATGTATCTTATATTTGACTGATTAATTGCAATTCTCCCATGGATGCTGTTGCTATGCATACCATAATGCACACCATGTAATATAGAGCTCTTGGTGGTTTATCTGGCTGATGGACTTATAAGGACATAAGTAACCATTCCATAGTGCCTTTTACTGTGTATACCATAAAGCATATTTCACACTTAAGTACTCCTTTGAACTGGAGTGGCTTATCTGGCTAATTGCATAATATGGTCATAAAACCCCACCCATAGTGCCTGTTACTGTGTATACCATAAAGCACATGCCACCCTAATTAGCTCCTTTTAACTGGAGTGGCTTATCTGGCTAATTGCATAATAAGGTCATAAAACCCCATCCCATAGTGCCTGTTACTGTGTACACCATAAGCACATGTCACCCTAATTAGCTCCTTTGAACTGGGGGTGGCTTATCTGGCTAATTGCATAATAAGGTCATAAAACCCCATCCCATAGTGCCTGTTACTGTGTACACCATAAGCACATGCCCCAATAATTAGCTACTTTTAACTTGAGTGGCTTATCTGGCTAATTGCATAATGAGGTCATAAAATCTCAGTTGCTACTGTGTACACACCATAAAGCACACAACACTATACATCACCTTTGTACTGGCATTTATAAATCATAAAACTGCAGATGATACTAACTTTTTGCATCACATATTTATATAATATAACCATAATGCCAATATAATGAAATTAATTGTATTTTTGTAATATATTTCATACAAAATAAAATGTATTTTTTTATTTGTTTTAATATTCTATTCATCACAGTTGTAAGTAAACATGGTTCATTATTCCATTTCCGTGAATTGGTTTAGTGCTTGCATTTTTTTCCACCCAGTTTTTCTAGGATTTTAGTTTATAGATGGTTGCCCCTACCCCCACTAACTGGACCCTCCCCCTCATATAAAACACTCTAAAATGTAAATTACTGATTTTTATAACTGCTTCATCAATAGCGGTCTAATTATAATGTATACCTAAAACGCTATAATAACAGTGCTCTGGAAAATATTTTTAACAGACAGGCTCTGTATTAATATTGACAGGTCCTGAATTAATTATATATAATAATAAAACATTAATAAAACAAAAAGAGACGAGCCCCAACCAGATTTTGACAGGCCCTGGGCTTGTGAGCACTGAATTACTCTTACTTTAATAATAAATAACAGTATATTTGTCTCTCATTTTCTTTACAGCATTAAACAAATCTGTTCATGCTTGCCAGAGTATCATACCGGTCTCCTTTGAGATTGAAAGTCTGGGATGTGACGCTTTGTGATTTTATTTTATGTTTTCTGCTGATTGTTTTCAGTGAGGGGAATCCGTGTCCCATGTGTACATTTCCAGTTTTATTGTGCTTTCAGGTAGTTGACAAGCTGATAGAGGAGCAAGACATTCTTGAGGCCCAGAAAGCTGCTACAGAACAACAGAAGTTAGAAGAGCTACAACAGCTTCAAGAATTGGAAGTCCATTACCAGGAAACAAGAGCACAGACACCTCCACCGTATGATATAAGTGCCATTGTCATCAACCCAGTTTCAACTCGAGTGTCCAGAGGATCTCAGACCATCGAGGTATAATAGTTGATAATCTGTTTCCATACTAAGGCGTAGAAACAGGCCCTCCACCTTTAAGGCTGTTCCTACGCCTATGCAAACTGACCATGACACACGCAAACATGCAGTTGTGTACACAGTCAGGAAGATATAATATTACATCAAATGTGATCGACAGTAAGATATAAACATATACCATCTGCACAATAACTCGACAATTACAACATCCATGCTCATGAAATAACACATATCACTTTTTTGTCATTAAAGGAACACACGGCAATTTTGATTTTCAAAAAAACTCACTGTGTCCCGTTATTTTTTCTACATAACTTGCATTTGTTCAAAGCATAAAGCAAATTGTATTTGCATATTATTAACTCTTGATTAATTTGCACCAATAATATATTTAAGCATATGGTAGAATAAGACGAACAAATGAAAACTCAACATTTTCTGTAATGATATATGCAAGCAGGTTTAGTCAAAATGATGCTGTATAAATAAATGGAGGCGCTAATTTCAGTGCTCGATCAACATTTCGAGATTGCTATGTGTCCCTTTAAGTCAAAAGTCAAGGTCGCTGTAACCCAATAATGCATATTTCCACTCTGAAAAATGAAAGATTTAATCTACATGTACAATCTTGAAAATACTAAAGAACTGAGTTTAGTCTGGGGTCTGTAGGTCAACTTCAGTCATATTGACCTGTTACCCAAGACGTTTAAATAAAAAAAATAAAAATAAAAAAAAAAACATTTAGAAGGGCCAGTAAATAGCCAATTAGGTAGTGCTTTTATCACAGTCATTGATTTTGTCAGTATTTAAATTATTATTAGGTAGTCTGTTTCGCAACAGTAAAATGATAACTCTTGTGTTTATTTACAGACAATGTTGAAGAAGCCAACAGCAGATAAGTCATCACAAGCTAGGCCCACGACAACAGACACGGGAATGACGGCGATACCACAAACAATATGTACTCTTGCTGGCCCCGATTCAACCATGCCTGAACCAGTAGAGAAAGGCAACCAATTTCCAGACCCTGACAACAGACCATCAGCGTGTGATGAAGATGACCTGGAGTATAAGGATGATTCGGACCTGGATCCAGATTGGGAACCAGACGAGAACGACACCACAGACAGTGAGGAAGATGTCCCAGTTGAGGATGATTTTTGGTAAGATGATCGTGATTTCAAGGCCCTATATCTTCATTTTTATGTCACCTGCATAGCACGGCAGACACTTAGGGATCACTTTGTCGTCCGTCACACTTTAACTTGCAACCTAACCTTAACTTGAAAAGAATTTGACCTATGTTCATAAAACATCTTCATTTCACCTCAAGGAATGCTGTTAAATGTCCAAAATAATCTATCAAGGATTGAACTTCAAACGTTAGTTAGATTGTACTTGATGAAATAAGCACAGCATGCGACACAAGTGTTCTGTGGAACACCCTTCTAGTTGATATTTTTGTTTATTTTAAAAAAAAATCTTGAATACTTTCACAGAAGGCAGACTTCTGCTGGTTTTAATTAGAATGTATAGAGGCAAAAAACAAATAGTTCTATCATACTTCTAACGTCAACAGCGTAATTTCACATTATATTAAAATCTTGAATTTTGTAAAACTTGCAGCGTCATATCAGTTTTTGTGTCAACACACAAACTGAAATTTGCCTAAAACTTTTTCATTTCTCCATCAAACTTTCAAAAATTAAACTTCATGAATTGAATTGGGTTTTAAGGCGCACCAACATATGAAAAGGTTATATGGCGCCTAACAGGCATGAACATGCCTGAACATGCCATGCTCATCTTCCGTGTACATCGAGATAAAATATGGAACATGGGCCTAGAACCTTCTCACCCTGAACTGCAGAGTTGCTGCAAATTCTATCGCAGAAACTCCATTTACGCTGGAGCCACGTTTATTGCCACTGCTCTTTTTCTGCAAATGCTCTTTTGATGCGAGCGAGATAGCACCTGAAACAATGCAGGGATCATGATGAAGACCTTTAATGAACATAAACAACAAATGATAAAATGAACATGAATTACAATACCAAAATATGTAAAGGTCAAAATACACGTATCAAAGGTCATTTACATTTAAACTTGCAACCTAACCTTGTCCATAACTTGAAAAGCATCATATTTAATGTAAACATTTTTTTTTTAAATATGATTTATTTCAACCACACTGTACGATTTGACTTTTTATACTACTGCTTAATCACGTTTTTTTATCAATCATTGTTTACAGGGACAGACAAGTGGGCAGTTACGAGCCAGATGTAATGAATGAAAGGAAATACGTCGTGTTTGACAGTTGTTTGAGAAGCCTTTTTCTGTTTTGTACAATATGTGCTGGTGTTTGCAACAGCGTAAAGCGAAAAGTGATAGGGTCAATGCTGAGTGTTGAGACAGTTTGTGAAGCTGGTCACAGGAGATTATGGAATAGCCAGCCAGTAGTAAGCAACACCCCACTTGGTAACCTGCTCGTGTCGGGGGCGATTATGTTTAGTGGTGCCTCACCTACAAAAGCGCTCAATATGTTTAAATTTTTGAATGTGTTGATGATAGCCCCAAGGACTTATTCAAGGTTTCAGCGGTCATTCATTTTACCAGCCATCGCGAACGTGTGGGACAGGACCCAGAAGCAGATTCTTAAAGATTGTAGAGACAGACCAGTGAAGGTTGCAGGAGATGCCCGCTGCTGCTCTCCAGGTCACACTGCCAAGTATGGTAGCTACACTCTGATGGATGCAGAGTCGGGACTTATACTGGCCGTGGAACTTGTGCAGGTACAATACTATTTGTTTATTAACATTCTATGCTTTCTTAAGGGACACATGAGTCTTTGCATTTTTTTTAAACTCACGGCATTCCATTATTTTTCCTACATACCGATGGTCCGTGAATAATTGCAAATCAGTTTTAGTAATTATTTGAACTGTTAAAAGCAAATTGTTGATGCGTATTACTAATTATTGGTTATACTGCACCAATAATTTAAACTTATGGCAGAAAAACACGAAAAGAAAAAATCAAAAACTTCATTTTTAGTAATTTATATTGTATCAGGTTTAATGATACTGGATTTGTAAATCAAGGTGTGTTTTTTGTAATGATTGATAATTGGGAGCTCGACTTGTAAGTGAGGAATTGTCGATTCCTACGGATGGCGGAAGGTGTACAGTACTGGTTCTACCCAGGTGATCTGCCTCCACCACAAAAAATCGACCGTCTTATATAGCCTAACATGTGTTGAAAATGACGTAAAACCCCATACAAAAACTTCATGATTGCTGTGTGCCCCTTTACTGTATGCAAGGTATATACAAATATAATTTCCCACTTAAATGAGAACATAATGTATTCTTACAGTTGAATGATTGTAAATTGTTAATATAAAAAGTCTTTATGGAGTGAAGACAGAGTATTGTCAGCATTAGATAGTGTATACTGTAATTGAAAATGCAAAACGGTAATATTAAATAGAGATTATTTAAATGCTGGGATCGATTATATGGAAATCCTTCACTCCATGGTAGTCGTGTGGTTCTTTTCACAAACGAGTGTATGCGAGTGAAAAAACAAAACATGTCTACCATCGAGTGAAGGATTTCTCTATTATCGAACACGGCAGTTAAATAATCTGTTTATTATATTTTAAATCAGTTATTATAAGCTAAATATTATCTCCATCATAGACAATGTTTTACTGATTTCTTTTCTATTACAGAGTAATGAGGTGAAAAACTCGAATGCCATGGAGTTGGAGGGCTTAAAGCGGGCGTTTAAGAAGGTGGAAGAGAATAAAGTGGCCATTACCGACATCACCACTGACAGACATGGTCAGGTTAAGAAGTACCTGAGAGAAGAAACACAAGTCAACCACTGGTTTGACGGCTGGCATCTTTCAAAGAGTGAGTGACATATATGCCCTGTTATTTCTCTACATGTAAAATATGTGTGATTGCCTACGTATTTAGAATGTTATTTTTTGACTGTTTATTTAGAGCTGCCCCACAGAGAGAGGAAGGACACAGAATCTGGGAATCTGCCCATTTTTACTAGCGAATAATTTCCCGAATCTCTTAACCACGGCAGTGGCTTAGTGGTAGAGTCCAACCAGACTGTATGAAAAACCTGATCAAATCATAGTGATTACGCCCCCTCGACCGTGTTCTTAAAGAGTACCATAAATGTTTTATTAAATTATTGTGCAAATTACTGTCACAGTTATTATTTCAAGGTTTAGCAATAAAAGTGTTATTTTCAGATATCAAGAAAAAACTGTTGGGACTGAGCAAGAAGAAGGACTGTGAGGTTGTAGGTCAGTGGGTGCAGTCCATCTCCAACCACCTGTACTTTTGTGCAGCAACTAGTGCAGGAAATGGAGACGAGGTGGAACAGAAATGGATGTCGATTCTAAACCACATCACCAACAAGCATGATGGCCATGGTGACCTCTTTCCACACTGTCTGCATGGTCCTATTGAAAGGAATTGGATATTAGCAGGTAGGTAGAAACAGTGTGTAATGTTGTACCTTGTATTGTGTTTTGACAAGTTAAAACAATTGATAACGAGTATTTCACAGGTCTAAGGCAATCCAAATATGGTGTTATATGCAGAAAAGAATTGAATTTTCCCTTCGACTTGGGACTGATGACAAATAAAAATAGAATACAGGATTATGTTCAAAGTTCCAAAGTAGAATCTTGCAGTTATTCAATTACATTGATTTCAGTCAGCAACTACATACTGATATTCAATACTGTCGATAGGTGATGTTTAATTACAACATTATTATATCCATCTGGTTTTATGGGCTATGCAAGTTGACTTATTTGATATTTTATTCCAGGTTCTAAAGCGCACAAAGAACTGAAGCTTCTTCTGGGGAACAAACGACTTCTGACAGATATCCGGAAACTGTCCCCAGCAGAACAGACATCACAACTGGAGTCGCAGCACAAGGTCGTCTGTCAGTTTGCCCCCAAGTTTGTGAGCTTCTCCTACCCAGGAATGAAACAAAGGTCAGTGATGTTCAATGTTCAATGTTTTGTGTAATGTACTGGTTCACATTTATATTATGTAAACCAATGTTTGACAGACATTACATTAATTTATAATCCAGGACTCATTTTGTGTGCAGTTTTTATTTGCAATATCATGTTAGCTGAATCCAACATTTCTTCTTATTGTTTGGAAATTGTTTAGGCCCAGAGATTTAGAATCCAGTACAGAAACAACAACTGACTGTTTGAAATACTTACTTTCATATGAACAATGAAAATAGTAATGCAAGGGGCAGCTTACTAGGTTGTGTATTAACAACAGTCTAATGTTATTACAGGTTGAATCTAGCAGCCCTCCATACATGCTGCAATGCGTACAGAGCCCAGGCAGTGAAAAAGGATGGAACACTGATGTTTAAGCTGTCTTACCCGAAGTACAAAGCTGGACACCACGTGCTGAAGGTTGTGAAAGAAAGCTGTTCATATGGTAAGACTATGTTATTTAAAGGCAGTTACACTTCTAATACTGTAAAACTAATGGACATAACTAGAAGTGTGTTCCTTGGAACAACACTTGGCAGTATGTGAGGAAGTGTCGATTCTTACGGATGGCGGGAGGTGTACAGTACTGGTTCTACCCAGGAAAAGTGGGTGGTCAGCTTCCACTACAAAAATCGACCGTCATATATAACCTTGCATGTGTGTTGAAAATGACGTAAAACATCATACAAACAAAACAATATATGGGGAAGGTTAGGTTGCATGTTAAAGACGACGGACAAAGTAAATACTTCTCAAATTATGCCCAAGGTTGGGTAGCTTAGATGACAACGGACAAAGTGATCCCCAAGTGTCTGCCATGCTACACAGGTGACATTAAAATAAATGGTCTCGTGATACTAAACTAATTGTTTGGCAATTCTACCACTTTTCAGCATGTAGCTTATTTGTCTGCTTTCAATAGGATATTTTCAAACCATATATTTTTTTTTAATTTAGAATGAAGTCGTTTCAAAGTTTGAAAAATACAACAAAATTGCCATGTGTCCCTTTAAAACATTTGGATGATCGGATGCTTTCAACATAATGTGTGTTCCAATAGTTTAGCAATGATTTATCCTTTGCTGACAATGGTAAAACAAACTACTAAAAGCAAATCAAACTCATCTCTTTATAAATGTATTTTTTTTAATAATAAATATAAGATGTAATATTACAGATATTAAATATGAACACTTTTTTTATTTTTCAGAGTATGTCGATGCCCTACTGGACGAGATGCTGTCACTTCGAAAACAGCACAAATCACACAAAGCCGCACAGGAATCGGCCAGATACCACCTTCAAGCACCCCCACCAGTATGCAGTATGGCTATCAGAGTGTCCAAGGAAGACGCAGTTAGAAGGCACATTTCGCGCTTTGGTCATAAGGCGTCCCGATCTGCATACTTAAATCCTGTATAGACTCCATTTTCTGCTGGAAATTTTTCGCAAATAACACTTACAGCACATGCTGGTAAAACACGCCTGTCGAGCTTCGCCAGTCCTTTCCAAACCCACCTAGCCATTCGACGGTATGCTATGTATCTGTATACCCTGCAAATAGAAAACAACATATGGTCAAGAGAGAAAAATAAAAAACAGTTACGGAATACTAGTGTATCTAGAGTACTTTGATGTTGTGGATACTAGAAGCCTGAGAACTAATAGAATGTGCATGCTTTTGGTAAGAGGAAGAAAACGAACATAACATGGTAAAATATTATTTTAAACGCTGATAGCTAGATGGATTAAGACGCCAAACTAAAATAACGAAGGTGTTATTTAAATTTGCAGTTTAAGGAAAATATTCATTTTTCAAGTTCAGTTGTTGGATATTGATCATGTTGAAATTGTGGTTTGTTTAGTACAAAGGAATGGAATTTCGAGAGAACTATCTATATAGGAGGATCTTAAAGAGACTGGAGGTGATTAAAGTGTTGCTTTATGACGCGTATAAAACATATTCTTGTTTATTGACCAAACCAAATACTGGCACAAGCAACCATTGTGTCCAAGTCAATGGTTTATAAAAAACTAGCTTGTTAATATTTTGATAGACATCCTCAGTTCGGCCAGATTGCCCCTTTAAACAAATCTTGTCTTCACATCAAAAATACTTGAAATGGTAGTGGTTTTGTAAACTATAACAGCATGAGCAATTTACTACTGGGATATAATATAAAAATACATAATATAAAAATACAATACTATAGTGAGAAAATATATTATCCCTAATAAATAGTTGTACTGGTTTGTTTCAGTTTCTCTGAATGGTATTGATCTTTATAAGCACACATGTGATTAGAGAAAAAAAGCAGACAGCTATTACATATTGTGGGGAAAAAACATGCATATGTATCTGGTATACACTAAGCAAGTCATTCCATTGTGCCTGCATTATTGATTGTTATCATGTATATTTGTTATCATGTATATTTATTCTGTATTGTTGAATAATAATTTTTAGAGTAAAGCTGCATAAAATATTTATATATATCGTTTGTTCGACATTTTATGGGAAAAAACATGCGAGGTTCAATTTGCGATGTGCTAATACCCTTTTTTTTTCTGGTGCTTATTTTCGTAATTTTACTGCATTTTTTAAAGTACAAATAAAACATTTGCTGTTTTAATAAAAGGTGTTGCAAATGAGTTGAGAAAATAATTGCTTTCACTTGTACTACACACTCGTGTAAATGTTGTCACTTGGTCTCGGTCAGAAAATGTTATTCACTCTATACCAAAAACTCTTCTATTATTCTTTTAAAACAAATTATGTAATTTTTATTTCAAAACGTGTTGTGTGGAAATGGAAAAATATTTATAAAAAAAAACTAACATAAAACGTAATAGAACCTCGCATTTGTGGCTGACAGCAGTTCCAAATAAAAAATAAAAAACAATGACATATTCTTTTATTTGTTTCACCTCCTTTATAAACAGACAACAGCATGGCCTACCACTTGTTAAATGGACTCTCACAATTGTATTGTAGAAGGTAAAGTATAGGACAATTGTACTGACATATGACCAGTGCGAGAATGGTACTCTTATTTGCCCATTTTCCGTATATTTTATCTTGATGTACATGCCTGTTAGGCGCCATATAACCTTTCATGTGTTGGTGCACCTTAAAACCCAATTCAATTCAATTCTTATTTGCCAGGACAATGAAACCTCAAAACAAATGTTTTCGCTGTAGAAAAATACAATATCATAATTCAAAGTTAGGTAAAGAAAGATATAATATAACAATTTCAAAAAGATTAATGTTCTTCCTTCACAAATTTCAAATATTTTGTGACTAAAACCTCGACTTTGAAATATGTTCCACTGTATACAAAATGTGAAAATCATAATTTTTTCTCTCCATAAATACCCCCTTGGATTGCCTACAGTCCCTTTAATCATAAAAAAGACGTCGGTGTCTATAATATTCGGAGATAACCTACTGGTGCATTGGTTCCTCATCGCCAATTGGCCCCATGTCACGAAGAAATTCGTAGAATGACACCTCGATGACTTCTTCATTCAGACAGTTCCCATCAAAACCTCGATGCTGTGTTACGCATTGTGGCACCACCTGAAGCCGTTCCTCTAACTCGTTGTACTCATGGCAACACTTTGACTCTCTTTCAGTTGGCATTGGCCGACAGTGACCACATCTGCACCTGAAATATATTTTAAATGTGGAAACTACTGGGAACATCAACTATAGAACTTTCTCAAAAGAATAAAAATTAGTCTCGATATTCTTTGCTTAGCAAATACACTGATCAAGTTTTCATCATGCTTAAGCTAAAGGGGTTTAATGGTTGCAGACAAATACAAAACTGAACCTCTATTCGGCAGGCAACATATACAATTGTTTCAGAGAATGTGGAAGGCAAGACATTTTTTTTTTTTCAATCTTTTTCCAAAAAACGGGAATGTTTTGCAAGACTAAAGAATATGCTTAGTATTACGATACGGGTTAAACAAAAACATTACATATACCGATCTAGATCACACAAATACCAACAACGGTGTATTTGCTACTCGAAAGCGCCGATACATATACCGGTAGGAACATTGCCCAACGGGGACGGTGGGTGGGGTACGCATACATTTTACGAGCAACAAGTATTGAATGACGCAATTTAATGCTTTTGTTTAAAGTGTCAATGTAAAATTCGTTTCAATTAGGGTAAAGCGGCATATTAGTGCACGTATGTTATGGAAAATCTCACTATAATGGGAGTAATTACCAATCGACGTTTCCAAAACGTTCTCCATCGTTCCCAAAGCCGTTGTCTGAATCGCCGTCTGCATCACTTTCCGAGTTGCTGTTGTTATTGTCACTAGTATTATCTGGCAGAGGTTCAAACATGTAAGGTTGAACAACGAAATCGTTTTCAATAACCTCGTCTAAAAATTCACGATCCATTGTTGATTTATTGCTAAATAATTGAATGTTTATCAGATAAAAATCGCCTTATGTAATCCAGCCATTGTTTAGACCGCATTGTTTTTCGGGAGAGTAGGTGTGACGTCATCACAGCGAGGCGCCCTCTGTAGGCGAAATTTTCCATGAAAGGGAAGCAACACCAGCCTTGGAATTTTGTCGATCAAATATCTCTTTCTTCAAAAAGTTTTTTTATTTGCTTCATTTCACCAATAATAATTTTATTAAATGTTTTTTAATATCTTTTGGAAGAAAATGGATATTAAAGGGGTGACGCTGGATCTTTAAGGGTCGGAGGGTTTGAGAACCGAAAAATTAAAAAAAACTCGCCTAAAATTGTGTTTTTAAAACCTCTTTTTAGCTGTGGTGGCCATTTTGAAATTCCGGTTGACCTGATTTTTTTCTTAAGACCAACTAGATATCAAGAGCAACATTTCTGTTAAGTTCAGGAAAATCCATCAAGTAGTTCAGAAAAGATGTTGACAACATTCACTGAGGTAAGATGAAGATGTTTGTGGAGTTTTGTCAACATAGGTCAAATTACTTCTCAAGTTATGGTTAAGGTTAGGTTGCAGTATAAAGTGTGACGGATGCCGACAGATGATAGATGACGGACAAAGTGATCTCTAAGTGGTGTCTGCCATGCTAAGCAAACGACACAAGCAAATGCCCTCACATGGCTATTGATCTACGTTCAACTTAATTATGTAGAATGCATGTAGGACTGAAAACGAATGTTGGTAGTTATAGGACCTGCATGGTTACAAATTTACCTTAATTGATTTAATGTACATGTATGACGAGTATAATTAAATTACAAAGACAAAGGAAACACATAAATAACATATAGAAATGTACAAATAAATGCCAGAAAACTGTCCAGCATCTCTTTAATTATTCCATATGTCTAAGATAATGACTGAAGTATTGATCTACAGGTTACGTATGTGCGGTCCCTGACTTTAGAAGTATTATGGCTGGGGTTAATTAAGTATACTGCCTGGATTTTTAATCTTTGTAATCGTTAGCAAAGTTAATTTTGGCCATCAGACTCGATCAATACCTAAAGGCCAGAGTTTTTTGTTTTTTTGTTTTTCAGAGTTTTTTTGGAAAAAGTTCCACTGTGAGGAGGAGAGGGAAAAAAAATCTGAACCTTTATAAGTGTATATGCTGTAATGGTGTTAGTCACAATTTAAAACATAAAATGGACCTGAACAAATTTATATAACATAATCTTCTGATTTTACGTTAATTTTTAAACATGATAATTTGGTTGTTTGAAATGGGTGACCAACTAATTAATAACGGAAACTTTTTTTAAACATTTGTTTGTGTTTTTTAAAATAATTTTTGGATTTATTTTTTTTCATTTTTGCAAAATTTAGGGTCGGAGGGTATGAGAACCGAAAAATTAAAAAACTCTGGCCTAAAGGGACTGGTATGTATATGTGTATGTATAGGGTTTATTATTGCTTTTAAAGACGAATGGCCACCCTATCTGTAGTACTATCAATTAACAAATTTAACTCTTAAACATCATATGAACATTTCTTGATAGTCTCGGAGAGAAACATAAAATTCAAAACCGCTACTACCTTGTATGTAAAAATCATATGCATGGCGTAGATACTACTTTTACCACTGCTTGACTGCACAGGGAAATGAGGTAAATCTGAATTGTATAGCTGCACAACTATTGCCAGATAACTGATAAATACATTTACCTGTGGATTAATTTACCTGTTCAAAGTTTTCTACATGTACATCATCAAATAAAATCTTATTCTCGCTTTTCACAGATATTGCAAAGTGTAAATTGTATATATCTATTGTTGTGTATTGATTTCGATTTAAATATCATGAAACAAAACATGGCCGGACAACTTTAACAATCTTGCGGTGATATTATAGGACATGCATTAAATGCTCAACGTTATAGCGCTGCCACACTGGAATTGTAACCTCTGCGGCGTAAAAGGGCGTGAGGCAATCTGAAAGTGTACTAAACCAAATACAAATGATAAACATCATATATTTTACTTAACAACATTTATTTGAACTTAATGTTAATGATAAATTCTCATTTTTATTGCATAACCGGCCAGCCGAGAAAAGTATCAAAATATATTGCTAAAGCATATTTAAAGAGGAAAACTGTTATTTATTCGTAATTACGGATTTATGTTAAAATATAATTTCAATATTACATGTCGTCACAATTCTAAATGTTTATTGATAACATTCTAATTAAAGCTTATTCCTTATATTTATTTATAGGCAGTATAATTATGTCATTTCAATTCATTCATTTAATTGTATATATTGTAGCATTATAAACTGTTAACTATAGGTGACCTATAGCCCCATTTGATTATTTATCTCCTTTCGTACTATGATAATGTATTGTATATTATGCAGATGTCACTATAATAAAATATTTACTTACTTACTTATATAACGTGTTTAGTTTTGTACAACATAATTATGCACATGTGTTAATTGTTTAAGTATTTTATAGTGAAAACACTTGACAAGAAGGCTGTATTTGTACCAGTGCAAGCACCAAGCTTACAATACAAACACCCAGATGACCGATGCAAACATGCAGCTGAGCAATACAAACTGAGCTGAGCAATGAAAACTGGGTTGTTGAGCAATACAAACACACAACTGAGCAATGAAAACTGGGTTGTTGAGCAATACAAACACACAACTGAGCAATGAAACAGGCAGATAAGCAATGCAAACACACAAATGACCAATGTTATATTCAAATAAGCAATGCAAACACACAACTGTCAGAGCAATGTTACAGGCAGATAAGCAATGCAAACAGGCAGCTCACCTGTCACCAATGCAAACACTTAACTGATGAAGCTGACCTATGCAAACACACAACTGTAACACTACCTGTTGCGCAACTAAAATATTAGTCAACTGAGTCATGCAAACTCAGACGTTCTAACACACTTGTCAAATATCTAGCAATCCCACTGGTTCGCGTCAAACATTTACGGCTATTAAATAGTGCATAACCCGTCACAAATCCAGTCATGTGATGATCAACTGTCAAAAATGTGATGTCATTACGTTTTATTTCAATGTGTTTGTGAGTAAAACTGTCAATAACAAGGAAATATGTTAGAAACGGGATAACCAGTATTGAAATTTTGACTTTTGTGAAAGTTCCTTGGCTCCACTAACATATCACCATTAAACGACTGAGATACCGTTGCTAAATTCTAAACTTTAATTCAGTTAATACTACATTAGACATGTTTGAGCAAGACAAACTTGAAGACAAGGATTTATCTGCCATTTAAAGTATAACAACCGTGGATGCATTACCTGGTCCGAGTATCAACTTCCATACCCCATCCAAACCCTTCTCCAAAAAGCAAAACGGGGTTGGCTGAGGTATGAAATAAAACCTTAATTTCAGCTTAACCATTTGCATATTGTAAAATAGGTATCACCTTTTTCAGTAAAAATTGTGTTTAAATGTGTTTTATTGTAGAAATATCCGTTATAAAATCCTGCTCAGGAAGCTTGTCCATCACTTAATGAAATTAAAGGGACACACGGCAATCCTGAAGTGTTTGAAATGGTGTCTCGACTTATATATTCAGTATCATTTTTCCTTTTACCCTGGTTACATAAAAATAAATCAAATTTAAAGTATTCACTATTTCATCTTATTATACTATAAGTTTTAATATATTATTCGTGCAATAATATCAAAAATTAATAATATGCAAAAATAAATGGTTTAATGCTATGCTTATATTATGACTATTAATGATTGAACAAATGCAAGTTATGCAGAAAAACTAGCGGGACGCCGTGAGTTTTTAAAAAATAAAGATTGCCATGTGTCCCTTTAAGCATGTAATGGACAGTAAATACAAGCACTTCCATTACCTCTCAATGCAGGGAATGGCAATTTATAAAGTAAGTAGTAATGGAAAACAGCTGTCAGCAAAATCAATATGGAAGTGTCTTAGGAGTTCTATGGTTGGAAACAAACCAGCTGATTAAATAGAAATTCTTAAAATGCACTCACAGTTAAGTCTGTACAATATTACTTATTGATGCGCAAGCTGGAAAATTGATATTAATGTAATCCAAATAAGTGGTTGAAAGATGTTTTCGAACTAAAATATATATTTAGTCATTGAAATAATTTGACATTCAGCACCTGAATATCAAAGGTATTATCACATAATCTGGGTTCAGCGTAAAATTAATCAGCAGTGTGTGGTGGGGGTTACATATTGTTGTCTTAAAGATGTTCCGTATTTTCCCCAATAAGAGCGCTTCCTCTAACAGAAGCATCCCCCCATGCACTGTGCACCCACAATTTTTAAAAAAAATAAATGTATATATATAAAACATTAAAAAATCTTCAAAATTAAATGCATTTTTCTTTTAATTCCCCTGTGAGAAAGTTCAAGAACAGTTCTTGAACTAGGGCAGAATTGCAAATATTAAACCATTCTAGAACTAACGTCAGTTCTTGAACAATTCTACAGTTCTAGAATTAATATCAGTTCTTGAACATTAAAGTTCAAGAACTATAATACAAGTCTTTGAACTTTGTTCTTGAACTTCAATACTTAATAAGTTCAAGAACAGTTCTTTAAGTTCTAGAACAGTTCTAGAATGTTCTAGAACTAACTGTTAGTTCTTGAACTTTTCTCGCAGTTGATATTTTATAAGAGGACGTACTTGACAATTTAAATTGCATAGCATCTGGGCATTATCGTGTTTGTGTTTTGGTTACTGTAATTGCCCTTTCACATTTCAACTTCAAATTTGTTGTTGCCACTACTCCTCAATCGCTTGTTTGATTTCAATGAAACGTGGCAGGAAGTAATGGTTCCTCTGATGTCTAGTTGTGCATATTGTGTTTGTGTTTCAGTTCAATGATTTTTGACGGAGTAATGGTTCTTTGACATTTTAACTTTTTTTTTTGTCGCCGTTACAAACATTTAAGGTCTGAATAAAATAATAATGCCAAAAATGGAAAATGAGGCAAATACTAAACTAAATACTAAACTTACGATATCTCAAACTAAGCGTGCAACCTTTTATAGGCATTTCAATCTGTATATGTACCAAATAAAACTAGAATTTTATCACTGAAGGTGATGAATACCCCCGTTTAAATTTTATGTCAAACAAAGGGCCATAATTCTCTAATAAAATAGACAATGGGTGATGTAGTGGGACATACGGTCATCAGTTGTTATGTGTATATGAAGTTTGGGAACAACCCATTCAAAACTGTTTGAGGTATGCAAGTAATGAAAATGTGTTATGCAATGTGACGTTACGGACAACATGATTCCTATAGATTATAGCCTCCTGTACTTCACTTTGTGAAAGCGGGGGTATAAAAACTATTCATAGGATAAAACTGTAGGAAATGTCCCTACCAGTAATAAAACCGTAGGAAATGTCCCTACCAGGAATAAAACTGTAGGAAATGTCCCTACCAGTAATAAAACTGTAGGAAATGTCCCTACCAGGAATAAAACTGTAGGAAAAGTCACTACCAGGAATAAAACCGTAGGAAATGTCCCTACCAGGAATACAACCGTAGGAAATGTCCCTACCAGTAATACAACTGTAGGAAATGTCCCTACCAGTAATACAACTGTAGGAAATGTCCCTACCAGTAATAAAACCGTAGGAAATGTCCCTACCAGTAATAAAACTGTAGGAAATGTCCCTACCAGGAATAAAACTGTAGGAAATGTCCCTACCAGTAATAAAACTGGAAATGTCCCTACCAGGAATAAAACTGTAGGAAATGTCCCTACCAGTAATAAAACTGTAGGAAATGTCCCTACCAGTAATAAAACTGTAGGAAATGTCCCTACCAGTAATACAACTGTAGGAAATGTCCCTACCAGTAATAAAACTGTAGGAAATGTCCCTACCAGTAATACAACTGTAGGAAATGTTCCTACCAGTAATACAACCGTAGGAAATGTCCCTACCAGTAATACAACCGTAGGAAATGTCCCTACCAGGAATAAAACTGTAGGAAATGTCCCTACCAGGAATACAACCGTAGGAAATGTCCCTACCAGTAATACAACTGTAGGAAATGTCCCTACCAGGAATTAAACAGTAGGAAATGTCCCTACCAGGAATAAAACTGTAGGAAATGTCCCTACCAGGAATAAAACTGTAGGAAATGTCCCTACCAGTAATACAACTGTAGGAAATGTCCCTACCAGGAATAAAACTGTAGGAAATGTCCCTACCAGTAATAAAACCGTAGAAAATGTCCCTACCAGTAATAAAACTGTAGGAAATGTCCCTACCAGTAATACAACTGTAGGAAATGTCCCTACCAGGAATAAAACTGTAGGAAATGTCCCTAACAGTAATACAACTGTAGGAAATGTCCCTACCAGGAATAAAACCGTAGGAAATGTCCCTACCAGGAATAAAACTGTAGGAAATGTCCATACTAGTAATACAACTGTAGGAAATGTCCCTACCAGGAATAAAACTGTAGGAAATGTCCCTACCAGTAATACAACTGTAGGAAATGTCCCTACCAGAAATAAAACTGTAGGAAATGTCCCTACCAGTAATAAAACCGTAGGAAATGTCCCTACCAGTAAGAAAACTGTAGGAAATGTCCCTACCAGTAATACAACTGTAGGAAATGTCCCTACCAGTAAAGCAACTGTAGGAAATGTCCCTACCAGTAATAAAACTGTAGGAAATGTCCCTACCAGTAATAAAACCGTAGGAAATGTCCCTACTAGTAATAAAACCGTAGTCCCTACCAGTAATAAAACCGTAGGAAATGTCCCTACCAGGAATAAAACCATAGGAAATGTCCCTACCAGGAATAAAACTGTAGGAAATGTCCCTACCAGGAATAAAACTGTAGGAAATGTCCCTACCAGTAATAAAACCGTAGGAAATGTCCCTACCAGTAATAAAACTGTAGGAAATGTCCCTACCAGGAATAAAACTGTACGAAATGTCCCCAACAGGAATAAAACTGTGGGAAATGTCCCTAACAGGAATAAAACTGTATGAAATGTCCCTACCAGGAATAAAACTGTAGGAAATGTCCCTACCAGTAATAAAACTGTAGGAAATGTCCCTACCAGGAATAAATCTGTAGGAAATGTCCCTACCAGTAATAAAACTGTAGGAAATGTCCCTACCAGTAATAAAACCGTAGGAAATGTCCCTACCAGTAATAAAACTGTAGGAAATGTCCCTACCAGGTATAAAACCGTAGGAAATGTCCCTACCAGGAATAAAACTGTAGGAAATGTTCCTACCAGTAATAAAACTGTAGGAAATGTCCTTACCAGGAATAAAACTGTAGGAAATGTCCCTACCAGGAATAAAACTGTAGGAAATGTCCCTACCAGTAATAAAACCGTAGGACAGTAATAAAACCGTAGGAAATGTCCCTACCAGGAAGAAAAACTGTAGGAAATGTCCCTACCAGGAATAAAACTGTAGGAAATGTCCCTACCAGTAATAAAACTGTAGGAAATGTCTCTACCAGTAATAAAACCGTAGGACAGTAATAAAACCGTAGGAAATGTCCCTCCCAGGAATAAAACTTTAGGAAATGTCCCTACCAGGAATAAAACCGTAGGAAATGTCCCTACCAGGAATAAAACTGTAGGAAATGTCCCTACCAGGAATAAAACCGTAGGAAATATCCCTACCAGGAATAAAACTGTAGGAAATGTCCCTACCAGGAATAAAACCATAGGAAATGTCCCTACCAGGAATTAAACCGTAGGAAATATCCCTACCAGGAATAAAACCGTAGGAAATGTCCCTACCAGTAATAAAACCGTAGGAAATGTCCCTACCAGGAATAAAAATATAGGAAATGTCCCTACCAGGAAAAAACCCGTAGGAAATGTCCCTACCAGGAATAAAACTATAGGAAATGTCCCTACCAGGAATAAAACTGTAGGAAATGTCCCTACCAGTAATACAACTGTAGGAAATGTCCCTACCAGGAATAAAACTGTAGGAAATGTCCCTACCAGTAATACAACTGTAGGAAATGACCCTACCAGTAATAAAACCGTAGGAAATGTCCCTACCAGTAATTCAACTGTAGGAAATGTCCCTACCAGTAATACAACCATAGGAAATGTCCCTACCAGTAATACAACTGTAGGAAATGTCCCTACCAGGAATAAAACTGTAGGAAATGTCCCTACCAGGAATACAACCGTAGGAAATGTCCCTACCAGTAATACAACTGTAGGAAATGTCCCTACCAGAATAAAACTGTAGGAAATGTCCCTACCAGGAATAAAACTGTAGGAAATGTCCCTACCAGGAATAAAACTGTAGGAAATGTCCCTACCAGTAATACAACTATAGGAAATGTCCCTACCAGGAATAAAACTGTAGGAAATGTCCCTACCAGTAATAAAACCGTAGGAAATGTCCCTACCAGTAAGAAAACTGTAGGAAATGTCCCTACCAGTAATACAACTGTAGGAAATGTCCCTACCAGGAATAAAACTGTAGGAAATGTCCCTACTAGTAATACAACTGTAGGAAATGTCCCTACCAGGAATAAAACCGTAGGAAATGTCCCTACCAGGAATAAAACTGTAGGAAATGTCCATACCAGTAATACAACTGTAGGAAATGTCCCTACCAGGAATAAAACTGTAGGAAATGTCCCTACCAGTAATACAACTGTAGGAAATGTCCCTACCAGGAATAAAACTGTAGGAAATATCCCTACCAGTAATAAAACCGTAGGAAATGTCCCTACCAGTAAGAAAACTGTAGGAAATGTCCCTACCAGTAATACAACTGTAGGAAATGTCCCTACCAGTAAAGCAACTGTAGGAAATGTCCCTACCAGTAATAAAACTGTAGGAAATGTCCCTACCAGTAATAAAACCGTAGGAAATGTCCCTACCAGGAATAAAACCATAGGAAATGTCCCTACCAGGAATAAAACTGTAGGAAATGTCCCTACCAGGAACAAGAGGCCCAAGAGGGCCTGTGAACGCTCTACTGGCTGTTATACCATTGATGAATCGAGTCGTACTACATGGTGTCTAGAGTGTACACAAGGTTTTTCAAGTATTTGACCTAGTGACCTAGTTTTTGACCCCATGGGACCCATTTTCTAACTTGACCGAAATATAATTAAGACAACATTTCAACAAAGTTTCATCAAGATCGGGTCAGAAATATGGCCTCTAGAGTGTACTAGTGACCTAGTTTTTGACCCTGTGTTACCCATTTTCGAACTTTAGCAAGCTATAATTGAGACAAATATTCTGACAAAATTGCATCAAGATCGGGTCAAAAATATGGCCTCTAGAGTGTACACACGTTTTTTCCAAAGTTTGACCTAGTGACCTAGTTTTTAACACCATGTGACCCATTTTTTAACTTGACCAAGATATAATTAAGACAAACATTTTGACAAAGAGTGTACACAAGGTTTTTCCAATATTTGACCTAGTGACCTAGTTTTTAACTCCATGTGACCCATTTTCAAACTTGACCAAGATATAATTAAGACAAACATTCTGACAAAGTTGCATCAAGCTCGGGTCAAAAATATGGCCTCTAGAGTGTACACAAGGTTTTTCCAATATTTGACCTAGTGACCTAGTTTTTAAATTCATGTGACCCATTTCCGAACTTGATCAAGATATAATTAAGATAAACAATTTGACAAAATTTCATCAAGATTGGGTAACAAATATGACCTCTAGAGTGTACACAAGTTTTTTCAAGTATTTGACCTAGTGACCTAGTTTTTGACCCCACATGACCCATTTTTGAACTTGACCGAGATTTCATTAAGACAAACATTCTGATAAAGTTTCATTAAGATCAGGTCAAAGATATGGCCTCTAGAGTGTACACACGGTTTTTCCAAAGTTTGACCTAGTGACCTAGTTTTTAAAACCATGTGACCCATTTTTGAACTTGACCAAGATATAATTAAGACAAACATTTTGACAAAGTTTCATCAAGATTGGATCAGAAATACGGCTTCTAGAGTGTACACAAGGTTTTTCAAGTATTTGACCTAGTGACCTAGTTTTTAACCCCATGTGACCCATTTTCAAACTTGACCAAGATATAATTAAGACAAACATTCTGACAAAGTTGCATCAAGCTTGGGTCAAAAATATGGCCTTTAGAGTGTACACAAGGTTTTTCCAATATTTGACCTAGTGACCTAATTTTTGACCCCACATGACCCATTTTCGAACTTGACCGAGATTTCATTGAGACAAACATTCTGACAAAGTTTCATGATGATTGCATCAGAAATGTGGCCTCTAGAGTGAACACAAGCAAAAGTTAACGGACGGACGACGGTACGGACGACGGAAGACGGACAACACACCATCCCATAAGCTCTGCTGGCCGTAGAGCTAATAAAACCGTAGGAAATGTCCCTACCAGTAATAAAACTGTAGGAAATGTCCCTACCAGGAATAAAACTGTAGGAAATGTCCCTACCAGGAATAAAACTGTAGGAAATGTCCATACCAGTAATAAAACTGTAGGAAATGTCCCTACCAGGAATAAAACTGTAGGAAATGTCCCTACCAGGAATAAATCTGTAGGAAATGTCCCTACCAGTAATAAAACCGTAGGAAATGTCCCTACCAGTAATAAAACCGTAGGAAATGTCCTAAAACTGTAGGAAATGTCCCTACCAGGAATAAAACCGTAGGAAATGTCCCTACCAGGAATAAAACTGTAGGAAATGTCCCTACCAGTAATAAAACTGTAGGAAATGTCCCTACCAGGAATAAAACTGTAGGAAATGTCCCTACCAGGTATAAAACTGTAGGAAATGTCCCTACCAGGAATAAAACTGTAGGAAATGTCCCTACCAGTAATAAAACCGTAGGACAGTAATAAAACCGTAGGAAATGTCCCTACCAGGAATAAAACTGTAGGAAATGTCCCTACCAGTAATAAAACTGTAGGAAATGTCCCTACCAGTAATAAAACCGTAGGACAGTAATAAAACCGTAGGAAATGTCCCTACCAGGAATAAAACTGTAGGAAATGTCCCTACCAGGAATAAAACCGTAGGAAATGTCCCTACCAGGAATAAAACTGTAGGAAATGTCCCTACCAGGAATATAACCGTAGGAAATGTCCCTACCAGGAATAAAACCGTAGGAAATGTCCCTACCAGGAATAAAACCGTAGGAAATATCCCTACCAGGAATAAAACTGTAGGAAATGTCCCTACCAGGAATAAAACCGTAGGAAATGTCCCTACCAGGAATAAAACCGTAGGAAATGTCCCTACCAGTAATAAAACCGTAGGAAATGTCCCTACCAGGAATAAAACTATAGGAAATGTCCCTACCAGGAATAAAACCGTAGGAAATGTCCCTACCAGGAATAAAACTATAGGAAATGTCCCTACCAGGAATAAAACAGTAGGAAATGTCCCTACCAGGAATAAAACTGTAGGAAATGTCCCTACCAGGAATAAAACTGTAGGAAATGTCCCTTCCAGGAATAAAACTGTAGGAAATGTCCCTACCAGTAATAAAACCGTAGGAAATGTCCCTACCAGGAATATTTATTTGATTAGATATTTTAGTTTAAAGCAACATATTTTTATAATACCAATTGTTGATTTTTAGATAATTGCATCAATAACAGGGATTTTTTAGAGCCCCATCCCAATCCAAAAAAAATATCCTCATATTTTCCCAAAAAAGATAAATATTTTCCCAAAATACAAAAAAAATAATGTTTTCTTTTATCTTAAATGTAGCCCTTATAATTTGCCAATGTATTTGTTGTAGACTTGTATAAGAGCTTCATTTTGAAATTATTCCAAACATTTTTATTGCCTTACTATGTAATATAGTAGGATTATTATTTTTCCCAATTTCTAGATTTCATGCACATTTTCCCCAATTCAAAAAGCCCCTGGCCCCACTTCCAAAAATGAAAAAAAAAAACTGAATAATATTTAAAGTTAAAAAAAAAAGTGGTATAGAATAATATTGATAATAAAGGAACACATAAACTACAAATTTATTGCAGCATTACCGTGTATATAAACATATGCAAACAGGTTACCATATTTCCCCTAATAGTAGCGCCTCCCCTAATAGGAGAACCTTGCCACCTAGTGCCAACCCAAATAGTATATAAAAAAAATAATAATAAGAGCACGCCCTTTGCATTTTACATATAGCACCACTATTAGAGGAAGTATGGAAAACGTTAAAATAATACTGGATGAATAATTGGAGGTGTACGTGCATTAAAATTCTAAAGGCTGATAAATACTTCAAGATTGCAGTCAGTGCCCCTTTAATTTTTTAATTCTACAAAGCAAAGGGTTTCAAATTACTTTTGATTTGAAGACTATATCATTTGGCTTAATATTTAAAAACAACAGAAAAGCTTGTATTTTGAACTTAATTATTATCATTTTATAATACTTTCTAAACTGAGTGAGAAACCATCCCTGATACTGAAAGCTTTATGAGATATGTGCATTATAGGAAAGACATTGAGGAAATTATTGCATTCTCTAAGAACAAACTTGAACAACACAATGCCACATGAAACTTTGTTGACATTTGAGAACTGAAATAGAGATAGAGATAGAAAGATGAAATAGAGATAGAAAGATGAAATAGAGATAGAAGGTTAATTAGTAACAATCACTTTCCATAGATATATCTCTTCAACTATGCTCATACTATATTCTTCTTTTTTCTATCTTTCTATCATCTACCTTTTCTCTCTATATTTTTCTATTAAACTAAATGTGTTTTTTTCAATACATTATATTGTAATTTATTGTTGAATATAATTTCATAATTATTGCTTTTGTACATTAATGTACTGAAAAGAACAAGCTGAAAAGAAATAAAATGTTAAAAACATTATATTGTATTTAAGTGTCACATACCAAATATAGATAAGATCTCATAAAAAGATAACTAGCAGTATTATATGGAGGTATTTAAGTGTAAGACTATCTTATCTCCTTCTTTACTTATAATATTATGTAGTTTTGAGAGTCTTGCGCCAGCCAACCCATTCAATTATAACATAATTAAAGTATCTTATGCTGCGTATGTCATTACGTATAGATACACGTACAATGTACATGTACATGTATATGACTATAGTCAAAACATAAAAAAAATATATAGTACATTTTACAGGATAGAATGTATGAATGGTGTTTTATGGCACGTGGACACATAAGGCCAAATAAAATTATACCTGTGTTTACTGTAACATTGCTGAAAAAAATAGGGTAGGTAGGTAGGCATTTTATTTTATTTTTTTATTTTATTTTTTGGCTAAGTTACATTTAAGGTGGCGATGAGCTTTGATGAATGGGAAAATTTGGTATTTTAAAAACTACAATAGATAACAATATGAAATTGTGTATGTTTTATTGTTTCCAAAAAGGCATGGCAACAACTGGCTCTTTTCCCAATCACTTGCAATTATTGCAAAGGGGTAAAACAGTTTTAATTTATTTTTCGCAAGTCCAGAAGAGGGTCAGTTCCAACAGCAGGACAATGAGCACATTAGTCGGCCGTGATCGCGTGAACATAATTATTTTTATCAGGTATAATTTTATTTAGCCTAAATAGGTCATACTGTGCGCAAAAACTGATGAAAGATGATAGCACATTCAGCTCATTTATCAAGGAAGGACTGAAATTTAAACACCTCGATACAGTAATCCAATATCGTTTCGACTTACCTGTAAAACTAAATGTACCTTGCATAATTATATATACTGAGAAAAATAAAGTTAGCACATCAAATGAATGCCAATTTCCATAGATGAGATACAAAGCTATGTATGATAAAGTGACAAGATACAACATTAATAATGCTGCAACGTCATTTGTAAACAAAGTCGGTGAAAAAAATAAAGGACAAATCGTGGGAACATACTTTCATAGGTTATCAAAAATCGCTCTCATTTCAATGAAAAGGGAGATAATTTTAAAATTACGAAATTTGAATGTTTTTATTAGAGCATGTTGAGAAGCACAATCTTCTGTGAACGCATTTTAGCGTTTTTTAAACAATGACAGAATGAGCAATTTTGTCAATGCCAAACATTAAATTTATTCAAAGCAATAGGTTTATATAACGAAATAAGTTGTTTTTAATATATGGGAGGTAATTCTGATACTTCGCTTAGAAAATAATAAAATTATAAATTATTTTGAAAATCACATCCTTATCTAGCATTTCTAATAGCTTCAAACAATTATATCAATGTATACAAACATTTTTTATCGTGTCCCTAAAAAATTGTGCTGAACTTTTTTTGTTCAGTATAATTATGAAAAGGTTTTTTTTAAATCTTTTTTTTTGCGACTATCTACCATCTATAGGTTTAAATATATTACCCTTGCAATATCTAATTAACAAATAATTATACACAAAAACAATTGGCAACATGTATTTAAATAATTGTTAATAATGATTTGCATAATGCAAGTTTTGTTACTTGTAAACAAATTAACGGGAAGTTAGTAAGTTTTAAAATTATTAAGATTGGCGTAAATGCCTTTAAAGGGACACATGCTAATCTTGAGTTTATTCAAACATTACAATTTGCTCCTCCATTCAGTTATTCTGAGTCATTTTGACTTTAAAACTGCTTGCATATAATTAAATAAAAAAAATGAGATTTTAATTTTCTTCGTTATTTTACCATTTTTTTAAATATATTATTGGTGCAATATTATAAAAAGATAGTAATATGTAAAAATAATTTGCTTTGAACTATTCTAATAATTAATATTAATGATAATTAATATTAATGATTGAACAAATGCAAGTTAAGAGAAAAACTACCGGGACGCCGCGAGTTTTTAAAAAATCGAGATTGCCGTGTGTCCCTTTAAGTACTGGCTGGTAGAGAATAATCATTTCATTTGGCATTTCAATATACCCAAATTTAGGCAAAAAGGTTTATATATATACCTGCACTATATCATCCTTTTTACAAATTGCTCATTCACTTAAATTATAATGTATCTCTTCTTTTCAGATATTTTATTTTTCTTTATGGTAATAGTCTAACTGTCCACTATCTCCACTGTCCAGCCTTGAGACACAACTGCAGACATTGAACTATTGAACGCCAAGTTTATACATTTATATATTCTTTGTTGTTTTATGTGCTTAGTACAAATGTATATTAAAGGGACAATGTCCGTAACTTTTAGCCTATAAACCACAAAATAATTACGTTGACAAACATAACACCAACCATTATTGAATATTTACTAAATAAAACCAAGATTGTCTTACGGATTTCAATAGCGGTACAAAAAAAGAATAACCATATCGTGGGATTGAACTCGTAACCCACACTAAAATTATACTCGCAGGTAATACTAGAAGAGCGTCGCTACCGACTGAGCTAACCGGGCCAGATGTATTGCGTAAGAGATACAATATATAAAAGCCAAAACACTAATGGATGACGTGTGATCAAACGAAATGTATATAAAGTGGGTCTCACATTATTTACAAAATAATAAATAAAACTTATTTTTTTCAAACTCACAAGTTTTTTCTTCAAACTCACGAATGTATTACTATATACATGCTTATCTGGGTATATTCTAATGTTTTCATGTAGACATTTCACTGAATAAAAATCAGACAGTTATTTGGCTATGCTCAGTATCTGCTTACTTACGGACAGTGTCCCTTTAAGCCTGTGGCTATAGGTATGTTGAATTGATTTTCATCAAAGATGTTAAAAACAAGATTATCACTATAGTAAATAATATACAGAAATAAGATAAATATTTATTTTTAATGCACAATGCATTTAATAATAATATTGCTCAAACTTGTTAAGACTTGGTCTAAACATCGACATAATATTTTATCAACTTTACTTAAGACTACATTTTGTGTGTTTAATGGTATTAAGCTAAATGAATAACCGCCTACAAGTACATGTATATACTCAGTCAAAAAAGAAAGTGCGCACATATATATATACTGAGGGAAAAAACGTTTAGCAAGTTTTTCTTGCACCCTGGAAATAATACATTTTTGGTTGTAAAATCAAGAAACTTCTGCCATAGACACAATATTTTATTAAACACAAATAAATAACCGTAATAAGTCGAACATCTTAATGACAGAACGATTAAATGAACAGTCAAGTCCATAAAGTCTCAAAATGTCAGTATATCTTGCATACAATATTATAATTTCATCTAAAAAACTTGCCAATTTTTTTTCCCTCAGTATAGTTTCGAAAATATTCAAGAAGTAGTAAAGGCAAATTTAGCAAAACAAGTTTTAAAAATACAAAATGTACGCACTTAATGAAGTAGTGATACCTTTTTATTACATAACATGGCTTCTGGGAGTATAATAAAGCCGTGACTTAATTATCGTAATACACTAAAGTGTATTATAATACAGATGCAAATGAGGTCCAAATAACTGCGTTTGTGTTTGTGTACAGTAAAACATTTAGTTCCAATTGTTTGCATGGTATATCATACGATGCGTTCAGACACCTTAGTCTTAAATATTTATCATTATTTGAAATCTTACTTTATAAAATGCATATTGAAGTATTATTTACATGTATACATATAAAGGTAAAAAAAAAATTTGTCACATTATTTGCAGTGCGAACAAGTGACACTGCTGCGTAACGTAGCAACGTCATGTAAACAACTAAACAACATCATGATTTCTCTTACAAATTGCTGGCATATGCAAGGTAAATGTACAACATTAAAGTGAAATTATCATGTCGTAGGTGTGACAGTGTTATGTGATAAACAGAAATTTACATTCGTGACTGTGCATTAATAATTGACAGTGAAAGTAGAAACATGTTTTTTCTTAACTACACGTGTTTGCTTAGTTGCTAGGCTGCAAGCAGAACAGTTGAAAAACATAATTTCACTGCAACTCAATCTAAATTGGGTAATTATTAAATGAGTATTTTACTGTATTTCTTCCCAATTTTATGAAAAATCACGCTAAAATTCCCAATTGTTACAGTATATGTTAAGTTCCCAAAGTAGAGGAAAAAACATTGAAAATAATGAATAAAACAAGAAATGTCATAGTAAGTGACAAATGCCCCCAAAGTGACCTTTGACCTCTAAATGTGACCTTGACCTTGGAGCCACGGACCTGGATTTTGTGCGCGACACGTCATCTGGTTGTGGTAAGGACTTGTGCTAAGTTATTTGAAAATCCGTCCCGGAATGCCAGAGTTATTGACCGGACACGATTTGACATTTTACCTCTAAGTGTGACCTTGACCTTGGGGCCACAAACCTGAATTTTGTGAGCGACACATCGTCTTCTTGTAGTGAGCAATTGTGCCAAGTTATTTTAAAATCCGTCCAGGAATGCCAGAGTTATTGACCAGACATGATTTGACTTTTGACCTCTAAGTGTGACCTTGACCTTGGAGCCATGGACCTGGATTTTGTGCGAGACATGTTGTCTTGTTGTGGTGAGCACTTGTGCCAAGTTATTTGAAAATCTGTCCAGGAATGCCAGAGTTATTGACCGGACACAATTTGACCTATGACCTCTAAGTGTGATCTTGGGGCCACAGACCTGGATTTTGTACTCGACACACCATCTTATTGTGGTGAACACTTGTGCCAAGTTATTTGATAAACTGTCAAGGAATGCCAGAGTTATTGACCGGACACGATTTGACCTTGGAGCCACGGACCTGGGTTTTGTGCGCGACACGTCGTGTTGTTGTGGTGAGCACTTTTGCCAATTTATTTGAAAATCCGTCCAAGAATGTCAGAGTTATTAACCGGACACGAGAGCAGTTTATTTTGACCTTTGACCTCTAAGTGTGACCTTGGGGGCCACAGACCTGGATTTTGTGTGTGACATGTCATCTTGTTGTGGTGAGCAATTGTGCCAAGTTGTTTGAAAATCCGTCCATTATTGTCAGAGTTATTAACTGGACACGATTGTACGGACTTCCGAAGGGATTGACGGACGGACAGTGTGTCTACTATATGCACCCCTTATAAAAATTTAAACTCCGTTTTTTCATCATTATAAGTTATGTCTGTTATTGTTTAAATTAAAGATAAAAGTCTGTATTTCAAACAGAGAAGCAGAATAAAATAAGCATTCCATATTTATTGACTCAGTTCTATATTTTCAATTGCAAAAACCCCTCTACACCATCCAAGATGACTCTCAGACATTTGTCTAGTCATTCCATTTTGATGACCATCAATGGGGAAAAAAAGGCTTAATATTTTACCCCGTTTTCCTCACACAGCTAGTCCATCCCCCAGGGAGCTCACGCAAAACCCGTCACGTATATATGTATTCATCCTTAATTGAGACATCGAGGATAATGACAAAACATGCATTGACCGGTTATCTATATTTTCGATTGTTATAATATAGAACTATGACCGGTTATTAACATTAACGCTGTGAAGTCCTCCGAGAAAGAATAGTTATATCAATTAACATGATTTAGTGGTGACAGATTATCGTGTTTATATTTTGAATTGAAGTTACGGAAAGTTTGTCCACTTGTAATGACTATTGACTTTTTTTAATCCACCTTCCACCCACTTTCTTGTTCATAAGGCTGTATAGTATTTTTAAAGGGGTTATATCAGGCTTTAGGGCTAAATTTGTTTAACAAAAAAATAAAAGCTAAGAAATGAATTTATTTAAGTGTCACAGAACTGGTTTAAGGGTGCCCTCTGGTGAATATCAGAACAGATAGAATTTTTTATTTCCCTGTTTTTTATGAAGACTAACATATTACTAGTTAGTTTCTGGAAAAATAATGATGGGTCGGTGATATAACTTTTTCGCAAAATTAATCTTTAGTAATACACTCTCACAGTGTGGTTTTAAATTCTGAATCAGCTGAAAATTGTGTATGGCAACTTATATGTGTGTAGTGTGGTTTGCAGAACAGATATCGATTTTCCGTCTTTTTTAATGTAATAGTTCATACTTTAGGACGAAAAATTAAGAGTTGTGGTATTTTTATCACCATCTGAACAATTATTACATCCCTTGTCATTACCCCACCCAGTTTACTATAAATTGCATTTTTAAATTTGTGATAAATCAATTTTTCATGATAAAGGAACAGTTAACTTTTTGAGATTTTTTGTCTACAATATATATAAGACCTGAGTTTTAGAATGAAAAAATAAAAATTGGGGGTCGGTGTGCATATAAGAAAGATATTCAATAAAAACTGAGAAAAAATGTGCTTTTTTAGATTTCGACGAGCTCTGACATATAAAGGCATAGGTCTGTAACAAATAATAGGAACAATACTTTGTATTGCTGTCTCTGTATATCCTAACACATGTCTTTGTAATAAAGTTTAAATTAAGTGAATATCTTAAACGGTTTTTGAGAAATACCATCTTTTGTACCCCTACCCCCCATTTTGGCTTATGTTAAAAATTGTCAATTTTGGGCACAAAATGTGAGGTAAAAAAAAAATCTTAAAAATGTTTATTTTTTTTGCACTAAAATATCCCTATTGGGCATGAGTTTGTTACTGTATAATTATTTTTTCCAGTTTTATTATAATTTTTGAAATATAACAAATGTAAATTTCCAGAAGTGCAAAAATCCAAAACCTCAGCAGTGGTCACCCTTAAAGATATAGATGGAATATTAATTCCTATAATACAACGCAATATTAATTAATAATTTCTTTTTTATATCAATGTAATACATAAATGATTTAATTGAACAATTCTAAAAAAGTACTAAGCATGATGTACTCCCAGATGATGTACTCCCAGGTTTAACTCTAGATCTTAGCCTGCTAAGGGCGACTACAACAGCCTTTGCAGCAAGTGTAAACCCAGATCAGCCTGCGAGTAACAAAGTTTCAAAACAATTGGAGATACTATACCTTCCAAAAAACTTTAACCAAAATTGTTAACCAAGAGAATTTAAAGTCAAGGTGAAGGTCACTGGTGGGGTGTGGCTTAGTGAGAGTGTAAGGGGTTACCCCAGTGAATGTTCATGTAAAGTTTCAAAGTAATACCTTTGACTGTATTGGAGATAGATACCTTCCAAAAACTTTAACTTTAACTGCCCCCCTACACCCCACCACTCCCCACCTCCCAAACCCCTCCCCATGATACCTTTTCAAACAAACAAAAAAGAAAGGAAAAAAGAGATCTTCAAAATTCAATACCTTTTCCACCTTTTGTATCTAAAAATCCCACCACATTTTTATTAATTAAAATTCACTAATAAATTATTTTTTTACAGAAGCACCCCTTGGCGTTTTGCATAGCACTCGGGTACTTACTATTAGGGGAAATATGGTATAGATAGAATGGGATTATCAACATTAGGTCTGAATAAAATAGTGTAATTCGACTTGATTGTTGTGATCAAATTTCTTGTTAATTTGTATAATTATCAGCTAGGATGTAATTATTGGCGAAATGCCAAAAAAAAGGAGGAATTTCTAACTTTATACCAAATAAAAAACTATTCATTATGGATAAAAATGTTACAGTACAAAATGTACCCATCAGTAATCAGAAAAAGGGGAAGGCCTTTCAATAGGGGGAAAGTCGTGGGTTCGAATCCCGTCATTGCCATATGTGTTGTGTCCCTGAGCAAGACACTTTATCTGCATTGCTTAGTACTGGTTCTACCCAGGAAGACATCGAGAGTGATTCAAATAAGTTCATAGAGCTTTCGTTACAATCGATGTAAAATAAATAAGTTTAAACTAATAGGGGGAAAAGGCACTATTTTCGAGTTAAAGGGGAAAAACTAATGATTTTGAAATGTTAGAGGGGAAAATAATGTTATTTAAGCAAAAAAAATAATTCTAAGCCAAAGAGGGGAAAGAAGTAGTCAGTTGTTTTGCTAGGGAAAGGGGCCAATTATCCGCCCCTGTTTATGAAGGGGAAAAAAACTGATAATAATTATTTGAATAGATCTAGTTTAAAGCCAATTATTTTTTCATAATACCAATTGTTGATTCTATTGCACCAATAATATTTAAAGTTAAACAACAACATGACAGTGTGTTAGAATTATATTTAAGAAACACCAAACCTCCAGATTGTATTACCTTGTAAATAAACCTATGCAAACAGGTTGCCGCCCTAATAGTAGTGCCTCCTCTAAAGGTAGAACCCTACCATCTGTGCATAGAAAATCCAACAAGAGGTCAATGACCTTGAAGCTTTGATAGGTTTTGATAGCTAGATCAGCATTCCTGTGAAGTTTCATGAAAACCTGTCAAGTAGTTTCAAAGTTGTAGTCACTCCAAGTTTTTACTATATAACTCTATGTAAACAAAGATGGCCTCTGGCAGCCATGTTTAATGTTAAATCAAAATAATTTGCAACAAGGACCAATCTCATGCCATGCTGATCATTTTAGAGAAAAGTTCCGTATCGATATCACTTCTAGTTTTCAAGAAGTAGTTGATACAAATTTGATTTTTAAAAATCTATTTTGAGCCATGGTGACCGTCTTGAATTTCCGTCCGACCTGAAATTTTGCTAGGATCAACTAGACATCAAGAGCAACATTCCTATAAAGTTTCATGAAAATCTGTCAAGTAGTTTCAGAGAAGTAGTTGCCACAAGTTTTTCCTATATAACTGATGGCCACTTGCAGCCATGTTTGACATCCAGTCAAAATGAACTTTGGTTAGGATCAACTACATGTCGTGCCAGTCATTTTGGTAAAGGTTCCAAATCAATATCACTTACGGTTTTTTAGAAGTAGTCGCCACAAAATCGCATTTTTAAAATCTGTTTTTAGCCATGACGGCCATCTTGAATTTCCGGTCAACCTGAATTTTTGCTAGGATCGACTAGACATCAAGAGCAACATTCCTGTAAAGTTTCATGAAAATCCATAAATTAGTTTCAGAGGAGTATTCGCCACAAGTTTTCCTATATAACTCTTAGTCTGTACATAAACAAAGATGGCCGCTGGCGGTCAGGCTGTCCTGTCCCTCTGCATGTGACAGTGTGTTTGTGAGATTGCAGTAGTTGTATTTTACCCCGGCCACCATACAGGGACCACTATTAGGAGAAAGTATACAGTTAACGTTAAAATAATACTGGATTAATAATTGGAGGTGTACATTTTAATGTCTGATAAATATTCAAGATTGCTTTAATTTGTTATTAAAATTGTATTTAAATTTCACATATCAAATATAGCTTTGATCTCATAAAAATAAAACTAGTAGAGTATTTATATGGAGGTATCAGCGCAAGACTATCTAATCCCCTTCTTTACTTATAGGTAGTTTTGAGAGTCTTGCGCCAGCTCATCAAATTACAACCAATAGATGTTTCAAAGATGAATAGTAATAAGGCAAGTTCATCTAAAAATAGGTTGCTCAGGTTATAACAGATAAAATCTGCTTAGTCTGACACTATCATATAGATACAGAATGTGAGTGCAAGGAATGATAACTCTGTTTATGGACAATGCAGTGATGTAGAGGTTAATCATAAGACGCAAAATTAACGCTACAAAGCCAGCAAAAACAATTGGCAACATGTATTCAAATAATTGTCAATAATGATTTGCATAATTCAATTTTTATTACTTGTAGAAACAAGAGGTCAATGACCTTGAAGCTCTACTGATAGGTTTTTGATAGCTAGATCAGCATTACTGTAAAGTTTCATGAAAATCCGTCAAGTAGTTTCAGAGGAGGAAGTCGCTACAAGTTTCATTATATAACTCTATGTAAACGGAGATGGCCGCCAGCGGCCATGTTTAACGTCAAATCAAAATAATTTTTGACAAGGATCAACATCATGTCATACTGATCATTTTAGAAAAAGTCCAATATCAATATCACTTATAGTTTTCAAGAAGTAGTCGCTACAAACTTGTATTTTGAAAATCTATTTTTAGCCATGGCGGCCGTCTTGAATTTCCGGCTGACCTGAAATTTTGCTAGGATCAATCAGACATCAAGAGCAACATTCCTGTGAAGTTTCATGAAAATCCATCAAGTAGTTACAGAGGAGTAGTCGCAACAAGTTTTTACTAAATAACTCTATGTAAACAAAGACGATCTCTGACAGCCTTGTTTAACATTGAATCAAAACGATTTTCGACAAGGACCAACATCATGTCATGCTGATCATTTTAGAAAAAGTCCAATATCAATATCACTTATAGTTTTCAAGAAGTAGTCGCTACAAACTTGTTTTTTGAAAATCTATTTTAAGCCAAGGTGGCCATCTTGAATTTCCGGCCGACCTGAAGTTTTGCTATAGGATCAATTGGACATCAAGAGCAACATTCCTGTGAAGTTTCACGAACATCCGTCAAGTAGTTTCAATGAAGTAGTCGCTACAAGTTTTTACTAAATAATTCTATGTAAACAAAGATGGCCACTGGCAGCCATGTTCAACGTCGAATCAAAACCATTTTCAACAAGGATCAACATCATGTCATACTGATCATTTTAGAAAAAGTCCCATATCAATATCACTTATAGTTTTCAAGAAGTAGTCGTTACAAACTTGTTTTTTGAAAATATATTTTTTGCCTTGGCGGCCATCTTGAATTTCCTGCCGACCTGAAGTTTTGCTAGGATAAATAAGACATCAAGAGCAACATTCCTGTGAAATTCCATGAAAATCCGTCAAGTAGTTTCAGAGGAGTATTCGCTACAAGTTTTCATTAAATAACTCTATGTAAACAAAGATGGCCGCTGGCGGCCATGTTTAACGTCGCATCAAAATAATATTTGACAAGGATCAACACCATTCCATACTGATCATTTTAGAAAAAGTCCCATATCAATATCACTTATAGTTTTCAAGAAGTACTCGCTACAAACTTGTTTTGTGAAAATCTATTTTTAGCTGTGGTGGCCATCTTGAATTTCCGACCAACCTGAAACGTTGCTAGGATCATTTAGACATCAAGAGCAACATTCTTGTGAAGTTTCATGGAAATCCGTCGAGTAGTTTCAGATGAGTAGTCGCTACAAGTTTTTACTAAATAACTATGTAAACCAAGATGGCCGCTGGCCGCCATGTTTAACGTTGAATCAAACGATTTTCGACAAGGACCAACATCATGTCTTGCTGATCATTTTAGAAAAAGTCCCATATCAATATCACTTAGAGTTTTCAAGAAGTAGTCGCTACCAACTTGTTTTTTAAAAATCTGTTTTCGGCCATCTTGGATTTCACATCTATCTTGGATTTCACATCTATTTTTAGCCATGGCGGCCATCTTGAATTTCCGGCCGACCTGAAGTTTTGCTAGGATCAACTAGACTTCATGGGCAACACTTCTGTAAAGTTTCATGAAAATCCATTCAGTAGTTTCAGAGCAGTAGTCACTACAAAAAAAATGTTTACGGACGGACACCGCACCATGGCATAAGATCTGCTGATCTCTGATCAGTAGAGCTAAAAACTAACGGGAAGTTAGTATGTTTTTAAACGATCAAGATTGCCGTGAATCCCTTTAAATACTAGTAGAGAATAATCGTAGCATGATATGCATGTGGCATTTCATTCTACCCAAATTTAGACAAAAAGGTTACTATGTATATTGTATGTTTAATATGCTACTTCTAATCGAATGGTACAGGGCGCCGTTAGGCCTGTTCTTCCGGAAAGGAGGTTTAAACACACCAAGGGTTACCACTTTAAAGTTTCATTATCGACAGAATGCGCATATGGCTCAAGCAGGTGAGCAAACTTAGGCTTTAAACTTTGCAATCTTTTAACATTAAACATAATACTGAAATGGCTCGACTTTTTCAAGCGAAACTTCAACATTCGTGGATTTCGTGTAACAAAGTATACTTTGATTAAAAGGTCTACTACATGAGTTGTCCTTTCTGTAATTAGCTGTAGTCCCTTTTTGTACAAAACATGTGGAGATATATCTGGAATATTATGTAGAATTAGGTGTATATAATAGTGTAGTATAGGCAATTTTTTGATTATGCTTTTATTTTTCCTTTCAGTATATGTAGATCTCTCCACTGTCCACTATCTCCTGTATTGTCCAGCTTTGAGGCAGGACTGTGATCTCTCCACTGTCCTCTATCTCCTGTATTGTCCAGCTGTGAGGCAGGACTGCGATCTCTCCACTGTCCTCTATCTCCTGTATTGTCCAGCTTTGAGACAGGACTGCGATCTCCACTGTCCACTATCTCCTGTAATGTCCAGCCTTGAGACAGGACTGCGATCTCTCCACTGTCCACTATCTCCTGTATTGTCCAGCCTTGAGACAGGACTGCGATCTCTCCACTGTCCACTATCTCCTGTATTGTCCAGCCTTCAGACAGGACTGCGATCTCTCCACTGTCCACTATCTCCTGTATTGTCCAGCTTTGAGACAGGACTGCGATCTCCACTGTCCACTATCTCCTGTAATGTCCAGCCTTGAGACAGGACTGCGATCTCTCCACTGTCCACTATTTCCTGTATTGTCCAGCCTTGAGACAGGACTGCGATCTCTCCACTGTCCACTATCTCCTGTATTGTCCAGCTTTGAGGCAGTACTGCGATCTCTCCACTGTCCTCTATCTCCTGTATTGTCCAGCTTTGAGACAGGACTGCGATCTCCACTGTCCGTTATCTCCTGTAATGTCCAGCCTTGAGACAGGACTGCGATCTCTCCACTGTCCACTATCTCCTGTATTGTCCAGCCTTGAGACAGGACTGCGATCTCTCCACTGTCCACTATCTCCTGTATTGTCCAGCCTTGAGACAGGACTGCGATCACTCCACTGTCCACTATCTCCTGTATTGTCCAGCCTTGAGACACTATTTCCTGTATTGTCCAGCCTTGAGACAGGACTGCGATCTCTCCACTGTCCACTATCTCCTGTATTGTCCAGCCTTGAGACAGGACTGAGATCACTCCACTGTCCACAATCTCCTGTATTGTCCAGCCTTGAGACAGGACTGCGATCTCTCCACTGTCCACTATCTCCTGTAATGTCCAGCCTTGAAACAGGACTGCGAGCTCTCCAATGTCCACTATCTCCTGTATTGTCCAGCCTTGAGACAGGACTGCGATCTCTCCACTGTCCACTATCTCCTGTATTGTCCAGCCTTAAAAATTGAGACAGGACTGCTGACACTCAAATATTAAACCCTTAAACATCAAGTTTATAGGTATGTTGAATTGATTTTCATCAAAAATGTTTTAAATAAAAAACAAGATTATGACAAGTAAATAATATACAAAAAAGATCAATATTTTATTGTTAATGCACTTGTAAGGCATTAATAAAACTTCTCGAACTTCTTAGACTTTAGAATTTTTCTAAACATTTACAAATTGAAAACTTATTTTATCAACTTTACTTAACACCATATTTTGTGTGTTTAATAGTATTAAGTTAAATATCGCCTACAAGTATATACACTGAGTCAAAAAAGAAAGTGTGCACATATATTTTCGAAAATATTCAAAAAGTAGTAATGGCAAATTTAGCAGAACAAGTTTTAAAAATACAAAATGAAGTAGTGATACCTTTTTATCACACAAATGGCTTCTTGGAGTGTAATAAAGCCATGACTTAATTATCAAAATGCACTAGTGTAATACAGATGCAAATGTCAGGACCGAATCACTGTGTTTGTCAATCTCCATGCAGAGTTATCGTTCCTTGCACTCACATATATCTCTGCTAACTACTAAATTACAAGATTTTGGTAAAATCTGTTAAATTGGAATATGTTTGCCTGAAATTTATTTATTTATTGCGTAAATATAATTTTCAGACTATTTGCAAATTAGATGTTGCAAGATTTAAAATAATGCATGAAAACATTTTAATCGGGACTATTTTACTACAAAAAGTATACGTACTTAGGTCTCCTCAATCAAACCGCATATGTAAACATTTCAAACCGAAGCTCGATAACAGAAAATTACTCATAGAAAAACAATTTGAATATTTTGAATATAGGTCTATATTTTATCTTTGCGGATCACGCAAAAGGATTAAATATAAACATTGTCATAACTTTTTTGAATAATCACGTTGCACCTAACTGTTCGCTCTACTTTCTTAGACGATGACAGAGTCAATGTAATGACTCTGGGTAGAGATTATGCGTCATGTACAGTAAAACATTTAGTTCCAATTGTTTGCAAGGTGTATCATGCGAAACGTTCAGACAACTTAAATATGTATCATTATTTGAAATCTTACTTTATAAAATGCAAGTTGAAGTATATATATATATATATTAAGTGATATATATTATATATCGCGGGCCTTTTTCTACTATTCTCACGGGTCCGACTATTGGACCCGTTCCCAATGCCAAATATAGTTGTTTTTCACCAAATTCTGAAATAAAATTCTCTTTTTTTTTCTTTTTTTTTTTACAAAGTCAGGTCAAGGAAATACTATAAAAATAACAATATTTAAACCATGTATCATGTATTGAAACCAGGCAATTAAAACAACCTGATATTTATGTCCATCTAACTTATGAAAATTCCCAATTTGAGGCATAAAGCGATTAAATATTTTCCCAATTGGGCTAAATTTACGGCGTAAATTTTCCCAATTTGTCCAGGGTCTTTTACCCAAAATGGGCAGAAAAAGGCCTGTATCGTAGGTGTGTTAAAATATGTGATAAATAGAAACTTACATTTCTGTGACTGTGCATTAACTGACTTTAACCCGTAGCCTGCTAAGGGCGATGACAATAGCCTTTGTGTCCATTGTAAACCCAGATCAGCCTCTCAAAGCCTGAGCAGTGTTTACAAGTCATATCTCCAAAACACCCCAAAATTGTAACATAAATGGATTGGCCTTAATTGTAAGAAAGGACAGACCATTATATATTCATAACATTCTAAGGGTTAATAAACGTGTTGGATAAAAATATAGGATACTCGGCAGATAGGATACTCGGCAGATACTCGGCAGATAGGATACTCGGCAGAGCCTCATATCCTAATTTTATCCAACTTGTTTATTAAATCAATATAATACACAGTCACCTTTGTTAGATCATCTATGTATGTAAAGTTCCTCCATGACTAACAGAATCGGAATTCCTCAGTCAACAAAGATCAAACCGAAAATTGCAAAATGATCATGATGTTGAATATTGCATGTGCATGCAAACTTGAACAGTAATATAGTTATTTGCTGGTTTTCCGAAATTTCTTATTAGGTCATAATAAATTAATTGCTAGTTTCTCATCCAAATTTATTTCAAAATAGGGGCAGGGGGGTGACATTTTATTTTTTATTTCATACAACAAATGGAAAATGGCCTCGGCAAAGGGCAAAAATAGTAAAACATACTACTGAGTACTTCCAAGATTGAAAACACATTTTCAAACACATTTTCAATAGTATTTCATACTTTCAGCAATTTTTTTATTACATTTTTTTTTTGAAGAAATAAAAATTACCGGGGCGGCATAAAACAAACGGGGGGCAGGCGGGGATGAGAATCTAGCAATTAATTTATTATGGCCTTAATGTCAATAAACCTTTAACAGTGCGCATGCTACCATACGACATGGGCGCCATTTGAGATTATTTTATAATACTGTGACAGTGTCGATTATTTTAAAGAAATGTCGACAAGAAATGCCGATTATTTTATTTTAATAAAAAATTATTTTTTCGTATAATGGTCTGTTTGACACCCCAAGTAATAAATAACCGCAATAAACATTACATAATCCTTTCACGTACCCTGTGATGTCGCCACGCGCTTATCAATTATCGCTTATAAAAGTTGTTAATTCCCTTAATTGGCACTTCGTTGTCGGATAATCGACATTGTTGATACACGCAAACATCATGTGATTAATGGACCGAATAGCCAATCAGATATGCCGTTATTTGTTATCTTTCGGGCGATTGACCAATCAGACAATCCGTTACGCATCCAACAGTAGGTACAGTTTCCTGTTTGTTTTTCTGTACACAATCTACGAAGTCGAAGAGACGAAATTAATTTGTGCAAGCACTATTATGAACATAGTCGCTACTTTCATCTGCATTAATAGCTATCCCATCATGATCCCGAGAGGTAGCAAACTCCCATGTGTATTGTGAACTGTGAAAACACTTGCAATAAAGTAATTAAAACATTGAAACAAAAAGAAGTTTGAATATTGTGCCTGGCTTCGTGTCGGCAGTTTCAAAATGTCACAACTTTGAGATCGACAATTAATGACATAAAACTACATTATCCTGCTATTAGGGTTGTGTTTTCTTTCCCCTTTGATAATAAAGACCATTTTTGGCATTCAAAACACATTAATGCATGAAAAAAGTTCGTAATTGATGGTATTTCGATTAAATGTTTGAAATTTTCAGGGCGTAAAATTGCGGTGTCATAGTACTTCGGATGGTACATAATTTCGGATTTTTTTTTTTTACATAATCGAAAGAGAAAAACTGTCCTTTACAAATACATGTTGGTGGAAAGAAAAACGATATACATAAAGTATATTTCTATTCATTATGTAATCCATCATTCTTTGTTTTATCAATGTGTAAGGAGTTCCTGGAATCCTACTTATAAATGAATTCTAGTCTAGGCTCCTACTTCTTTCACTTGGAGAAAGAGGTGACAAAAAGAAAAATATAGCCAGAGGAGGCCCTGATAGTCTAATAAAACCTGATTGAAAATTTGGCTCTTACGACTGAACAAATTTTCTTACGCATTAAAGTTGCCTATTATTTTCTTAACTAAAAAATGTGTGGCTATTAATTTAAAATGCCCAGTGTGAGCACTGCTTTAAAGGCACACTGTCCGTAAGTAAGCAGATATTGAGCATAGAAAAATAACTGTCTGATTTTTATTCAGTAACATGTTTACATGAAAACATGAGCATTATAGACTCAGATAAGTATGTAGCAATACATTCGTGAGTTTGAAAAAAACACGTTTATTTATTATTTGTAAACAATGTGGGACCCACATTATTTACATTTGCTGCTGATCAGTGACATCCATTAGCGCATTGCTAAGCTTTTGTTTGTAGCATGTCTTAGATAATACATCAGACCGTTTAGCTGACAGATGGGAGCTCGACTATTGCGATGTTCGATAATTATTACCCGCGAGTGGGATTTTAGTGTGGGTAACGGGACATGAAGCTAATAGCGGTTACTTCTTTTCATTGTACCGCTATTGAATTTTGTCAAACAATCTTGGTTTTATTTAGTAAATCTTCAATAATGTTTGTTAACGTAATTAGTTTGTGTTTTATTAGGTAATTCTACTTCCCTAACATAAAGTTACAATGTTTGAACACATTTATGACATAAAATGTGTTTACAGCAAAATGTCGGGACTTTGAAATAAGAACCATCAATTATTTAATGTGGCAATGTTGTGGTTCAATCCAATACAATAATATAAACACTAACACTGGTAATAATTTAAACAGGTGTTGGACTTATAAGACTTAGAGTACTTTTAGTGATTATGATAGCAGACTTTAAAGGGAATGTAGCGACACAGCCAAACCATCTTTATCATTGAGTCTCAGTTCTGAAAAACTTGAATAAAGGTGAACGAATTATCAAATTCGGATGATAAACAAAGAAGATATGATCATTTGAAGTTTGTGTTCAGTGTTTTTTTATGCCTAACTTGGGGCCGTTATTCGGCCCCATTCACAATGCCAAAAAGTATACTTTTTTCACAATTATATCAAAAAAATTCACAATCTGAAAAAAAAAAATTAAAAAAAAAATAATAATAATTTTTTTTTTACAGAAAATAGGGTAAATACAGACCAATAAGGATACTAGTCTTAATATACGCTGGTGTTAAAACTAAGTCTGTATTTACCAAAAACAAAACTTAAAACCAAGGGATATTAAACTGTGAAATTAAAAGTGAAAACAGTTTCTTTTTCTTTTGTTATAATATTTCACAATTTCTAGAAAAATGCCGCTATTTTTCACAATGACACAGGCACAGGCTGCATTCACAAAACACAGGAAAAAAAAACTGGTGTTGAAACGGATATAGAAGCGGCCATTTTGAGAGCTATGACATCACGGTTCTAAATTACCATATATGGAATATTTATAAATATGAAAAATTACTGATTTATAGGGAAAAAATGACAGCAGCTGTATGAAAAATATGTAATACTTAATTGCAATAATGCTTTATATGACCAGTAAAAAAAATGCGTTCATTTGCAATGATTTTCTTCGTTTTAAATGATATTTATCAATATTCCATATAAGGTAATATGGAACTATGATGTCATAGTTCTAAAAATGGCGGCTCCCATATTCGTTTTAGACCAACCTTTAAATGGTCATATATTTGGTTTTTGTTTATCATCCGATTCGGATAATTCTTTCACATTTTCCCAAGTTTTTCAGAACTCACAATAATAAAGCTTGTTTGGCTGTGTCGCTACATTCCCTTTAAATGTAAACTATCGGATGTATCAAATGCATGGCACAGTGGTTAGTAGTCTGCATTTAGAATCATTTTAGAGTTATCCGCAATGGTTCGAATCTCACTCGGGGCTTCTTTTTTTCCCGTGTATTTTTTATGACAGTTTATACACATGTTAATTGTGTCAAGTTTCTTCTTCTTTTTTTCTCGTGCATGTGCACAGACAGACACTGGATTGAGAATATTAGTTTATATGTGACAATGACATTTTAGATGTCAACTTCTGAAGTTGCATAAAATCAATTTTGTATATTTTTGCCGATACATGGAAATTAATGTTTAATTTAAATAAACAATCGTTAAAATTTTAATAAGATATTTCAAATGTTATGCTACAAGGTCAACATTTTCTAAAACACATATTTTAGCAATAGTTGGCTTGTAAGATGTTCACACCTTTTGATAACTGTAACTACTAATGTATGGCATATGCCTACTTGGCTTTGATATTGTTTTCTTACAGATTAAGTTGTTTTTATTAAATAAGTTTTAAACATATTTTCAGTGACAAGTTTAATTCCTTTCTGAAGTCAACACCTGTTGTTTGACTTGTTGTTTTGTTTCTAAAATTGATGAAAGACATTCCCATCTCAGTTTTGGCTTCTGAGCATATGTGGCATTTTAAATTATTGTTCTCAAAAATGTTTTCTAATTATTGGTTAGAAAAATGTTAAAAAGTTAAATCAGTTTGAATTTAGAGTCTGAAGTTAGAGTTCAAAGTTAGGAGTTGAAGCTAGGTGTGCGTATGATCAAGTCAGTGTTAAGACTTGGTTGGTTCTCAATAGACGTGTACACACACGTTTTGACGCATGGAAATTCAATTTGACCCAATTCTGACGCAGCTAATTTACCACCTGTGCGTTTTTATGACGCGCGTGTTTTTGCTTCCAAGCATCAATCCAATACACATGATGATGATGTACCTATTTGCGACAGTCCAAATATCACAGCAATGAGCACGCGCTGCATAACAGTGATTGATACCTTGCCTGACGACCTTGATTTTACAAAGTTTTCTCACGTTGTCCGACACATAGCTTTAAGTGCAGATTCATGACAACAGACAAAGAAAACACAGTAAAAAGTAAGTTCCAAAACATCCTTCTAGAGAGAAATATTTCCCAGTAGAGGAATTATCCTTTTCCATATCTCCAAAATCTCAGTTAATCCTTGCAAGAAATGTACTAGTCCAAAGGATTTTTTTCCCATATATATACATGTATATATTTCTAACTGTTGATATATTGCACACATAATACATTAAAGGGGTTGATGCAAGGTTTATTTTAAAGGGCTCTGAAAAACATGAAAAAAATTATCAAAATGCCCTGAAAACTAAAGGAGATGATGACCAATTGAAAACTTGCAATTAAGAAAGATAAATGGAAGCGGCCATCTTAAAACGATGATGTCATCACGCCTTTTTACCATATTATATGGCATATGGATAAAATATCATTCAAACCAAAGAAAATCACTGCAAATGAAAAGAAGCACACAACTGATACATCTTACATCCGTATACTTATTTTTAATCAATTTGCAGTAAGTTTTTTGCTTTAAAATGTATTTTGTCAATATGCCGTATATGGTAAAAAGGCGTGATGACATCATCGTTCAATGATGGCTGCATCCATTTATGTTCTTTGCAAATTTTCAATAGGTCAGATCTCCTTTATTTTTCATGACATTTTGATAATTCTTTAAAAAAAATTCAAGCTTTTCAGAATAAAACTTTAAAAAGGCCCTAAAGGCAAAAGTTCACAAAGGAATGGAAAACTGGCAATTCTGGCAATTCTGTGACTGAGTAAATGCCAAGAACCATGCAAATGATTCTCTGTACCCATGGAAATGCAAGGATGGATATCAATCTGTTGGGTGAGTATGTTAGGGTTCCTAGATATCTAACAGGCAGATTGATATTGTATTGCCTGGCTGGTTAGCTCAGTCGGTAGAGCATCAGAATGGTTGTCTGAAGGTCCCGGGTTTGAGCCCTGGTCCAACAGCACATTTTTCTATCCCGGTGATGATCCCGGACGAGCCCCAAATATAACAGGTGGTGAAAAAATCATGCTTCAAACCTAGGGTCTCTGGTTTACCATACCATCACTCAAACCACTGAGCTATCAAGGACATACTGTTAGGAATCGAATATTCAACATTTACCCATACCATGGGTTACAATTGCATCTCTGTACATACCAATCATGCCAACTTTGTAAAGAAAAGATGCTCTTGCATTTTTGACGCAGCTGTTTGCGAGTGCTTGCACTTTCGAGCACAGACAAACTGAACAGTTGTCAGAATAATTCGGATTTTTTATAATTCGCGATAAAACAAAAAGAGAAGAAGGAAAAAAAGGAATCAGCGGTGTTTTAAGGGAGCCGGGCAGGTTACAGTAAACACCCGTATTGTTTTATTTGGCCTTAACTACATGTACCCAATTTATTTTCCCATGTTTTTGTTTCTGCCTACAGTAATGCATCAAATTCTAGATTGATTTGCCAATATACATGTAACTGTTACAGCTTTGATATGTGTTCATGTACCAATAAATATGCGGTGGTAATATGTTGCACTTATAACAGCCCATTCAGCCACTGGCACTGGAGCTGCAAATATTATAAAAAAAAAAATATATATATATGGGGTGGGGGATCATAGTTTTTCTTCTTTATTTTTATAATATTTGCGGCTCAAGTGCCAGTGCAGTCAGCCAGTGAATAATAATATGAAAAAACTAAAAGTGAATAATAAATTCCCAACTGAAATAAACAAACCAACATTTTTAAAGTAATCATTTGTATTGATGTCACGATGCAAGTTTAGCTTGCCATAATTTTAAATGTACACAGTATAAAAAAATTTAAACATTCACGCATTTTTTTCATAATTTTGATAAAGCATCATCAAAATAAACTGAAAAATCAGTGACAGGAAATTCTCTACATTCAGGTAGGTGATAAACTGGGTCTTTATCCTAGATGTTCAACAAGGTTTACTGTTAAAATTAAGGAATGTACAGTGTGATTATTTTTAAAACCCTGCACATTGCAGGCACATTTATGCAAATTAATTCAATATATGTATCTTTCAAAGTTGAATCTTGAAACTTATCAATGTTTTTACTCTGCCAAAGATTTTTAATTTACTGATAGCACTAATAGTATTTAGGTCTATGATAGAACCTAAGGATAAACAAGAGGTCAATGACCTTGAAGCTCTACTGATTGATTTTGATTTCAGGAAGTAGTCGCTACAGACTTGTTTTTTGAAAATCTATTTTTAACCGTGGCGGCCATCTTGAATTTCCAGCCGACCTGAAATTTTGCTAAGATCAATAAGACATTAAGAGCAACATTCCTGTGAAGTTTCATGAAAATCCGACAGGTAGTTTCAAAGAAGTAGTCGCTACAAGTTTTCATTATATAACTCTATGTAAACAAAGCAGCCATGTTTAAGGTCAAATCAAAACGATTTTCGACAAGGACCAACATCATGTCATACTGATCATTTTAGAAAAAGTCCCATATCAATATCTCTTATTGTTTTGAAGAAGTAGTCGCTACAAACTTATTTATCTTAAATCTATTTTTAGCTGTGGCGGCCATCTTGAATTTCCGGCCTACCTGAAATTTTTCTAGGATCAACTAGACATCAAGAGCAACATTCCTGTGAAGTTTCATGAACATCCGTCGAGTAGTTTCAGAGGAGTAGTCGCTACAAGTTTTTACTATATAACTCTATGTAACCAAAGATGGCCACTGGCAGCCATGTTTAACGTCGAATCAAAATAATTTTCCACAAGGATCTACATCATGTCATGCTGATCATTTTAGAAAAAGTCCCATATCAATATCACTTATAGTTTTCAAGAAGTAGTCGCTACAAACTTATTTTTAAAAATCTATTTTTAGCTGTGACGGCCATCTTGAATTTACGGCCAACCTGAAATTTTACTAGGATCAATTAGACATCAAGGGCAACATTCCTGTAAAGTTTCATGACAATCCGCCAAGTAGTTTCAGAGGAGTAGTCGCTACAAGTTTTTACTATATAACTCTATGTAAACAAAGATGGCCGCTGGCAGCCATGTTTAACTTTGAATCAAAACGATTTTTGACTAGGATCAACATCATGTAATGCTGATCATTTTAGAAAAAGTCCCATATCAATATCACTTATAGTTTTCAAGAAGTAGTCGCTACAAACTTATTTTTTAAAAATCTATTTTTAGCTGTGACGGCCATCTTGAATTTCCGGCCGACCTGAAATTTTTCTAGGATCAATTAGACATCAAGAGCAACATTCCTGTAAAGTTTCATGACAATCCGCCAAGTAGTTTCAGAGAAGTAGTCGCTACAAGTTTTTACTATATAACTCTATGTAAACAAAGATGGCCGCTGGCAGCCATGTTTAACGTCGAATCAAAACGATTTTTGACTAGGATCAACATCATGTCATGTTGATCATTTTAGAAAAAGTCCCATATCAATATCACTTATAGTTTTCAAGAAGAAGTCGCTACAAACGTGTATTTTAAAACTCTATTTTTAGCTTTGGCGGCCATCTTGGATTTCACATCAACATGAATTTTTGCTAGGATCAACTAGACTTTATGGGCAACATTTCTGTAAAGTTTCATGAATATCCATCCAGTAGTTTCAGCTGTGAAGTCGCTACAAATAAAAGTTTACGGACAGACAGACGGACAGACGGCCAGACGGACAGACGGACAGACGGACGGACGACGGACGCCGCACCACGGCATAAGCTCTGCTGATCTCTGATCAGTAGAGCTAAAAACGAGTAACACACATTTTATCAGTGAAAATAAGGTAAATTCCCAACATTTTAGCAATGGAAAATTATGAAATTCAGAAGATCTGCTGGCCTATGCTGGGGTCGAACAGGTTCCAGACCAAATCAACGGATCAATAAACCGAAATCAATACATTTGCAAGAAGATAAAACGACAAAATAAGACACACATACCTCTCCCTGTTTGCACCTTTTGTCCATCTGAACTAGAATATAAAGCAGTCCGTCTTAAGCCACCTTCAAATAGCACAAAGGACTTGAAAACCTTGCATCAAATTATGTCAATGTTGTCATTAGTTGTTCGCACATGTATACATTTATTATGTACACAGTCAATTGACCAATCACTGTGCAGCTTAAATTTACATTGGACCAATCGAAGCTGTTGAAAGAAATGCTGCAGAAACGTGACGGATGGAAACGAAACGAACCCAGCTATACCATAAGGCCAACATTTGTAAAAATGTACAGATATCGAAATTTAAATATCCTGCATATAGGAGGCTGAAACCCCCTCTTTTGGTACGCAGTATTCAGGGCGTTTTAGGCGGTATTCAGTACGAACCTGGTATGCAGTACTCGCACAACACACTATTTAGTATTTAGTACTCATAAAATGTATTTTTAAAACCAAATATTATCAATTAAATGTATAAAAAAATCTTAAAATGTAAATAAAGGTCTAATTTTGATAATCGGGCCTTCATTCATCTAGCAGATCCCGGCTTTTAGGTGTTTTAGGTCATCATTCAAATTAGAGTTATTGACCTTTGTAATTTTGTACTTAGAATTGTTGTCCGGAGCTAAATAGTATTCAGTACTCGGT